>VDFB02078347.1:0-20768 GCA_007258455.2 Sequoia sempervirens
TCACAGCTGCAGAAAGTGAACTTGTCTGAGTGTTGGAGCTTAAGCAGCCTCCCTGATAGCATTGGCAACCTGTCACAGGTGCAGGAATTGTACTTGTCTCTGTGTTCGAGCTTAAGCAGCCTCCCTGATAGCATTGGCAACCTGTCACAGCTGCGGAAATTGAAGTTGTCTATGTGTTTGAGATTAAGCAGCCTCCCTGATAGCATTGGCAACCTGTCACAGCTAGAAGAATTAAACTTGCAAAATTGTCGGAGCGTAAGCAGCCTCCCTGATAGCATTGGCAACCTGTCACAACTAAAGGAATTGCGCTTATATGCGTGTGAGAGCCTGAGCAGCCTCCCCGATAGCATTCACAACCTGTCACAATTGCGGCTCTTGCAATAGTGTGAATCTGTCACACTTGTCTGATAGCATTGCCAATCTGTCACCTCTGGAGTACTTTGTCACCGAGATGCTTCCTCATCTGTAGCGTTGTGGGATTCTAATTGAGACATTTATAGCCCTTTTACATTGGAGTTAAATATGAATTAATTAATTAATTTTTTTCAAATAAAATTGAGCTCTCATAGAGTATTAAATAGAATTGTCTAAAGATGCTCAAATTTCCTCTAACGTCTATTGTATTGGACGAGAAATGCACTCCAACTTCTCGTTAATGAACCTACGTCTTAACACGTCTTGTTAGTGAATGTCGTATTAAATTCTGTCACGATTTGGGTAACGGCATGCAAGTTTAGTTTTTTTATGTTTACATGAAAATGCAAAACGGTGTGTTCTATGTGTTCTCTGCAATTCTTTTCTTTTTCTCTTGGATTTGAGACAATAGTGAATGATGATGGTTTGTTTTTTTTTGATATATTTTTAATTTGAAGACAGATTAAAGTCCACGCCATATAATAATAGTGGTAAGTTTTATTACCCATATACATAAGAATTATATACAAATAAATAAAATTTCACTACTTTAATTACCATATACATTTATATTATATAAAAATTATAATTAAATATTTTATAAAAAAACTAATCTCATAAATAAAATTAAAACCAACAAACATAAAATTGATACTATATTTGTAACATTATATAAATTTACATAAAAAAATATAAATCTATATAAAAAGACAATTTACATAAGTTTTTAACTAACCACTTTCATTTTTATTTTATGGATACATAGTTTTCACTATTTTATTCAATTATTGTGAAGGCCTATCCTATTTGAGATGAGTCGAGCTAAAATGGACCATCAACGAAGTTATTTTGTTGGTTGATGCCCAACTTTTTCCCTTCCATTTTTTTGTCGTTGCCTTGTAAAAGGTAGTTTATTAGTTCCTGCCATGGAACTATAGGCAACCCTTTGATCTTAACTAGTCATTAAATGTTTTGGTTGTAGGGAATCAAAATTCATTATTTCCTTTCCAACACATTATATTTTGCCATAATATTTTTCTCCAATTTTAGTCATTATATGTTTTGGTTGATGCCAATTGCCAACCACATTGTCGAATAAATAAGACTCCTCTCCATTTTCTCATTAATGGTCGGTTGTGTGAGGTAGCTCCTATGAATGTTGTTAATGCGTGTAGATTCACCACATCCATCTGCCATTAATTCTCACAAAGCTCAGTACTAAGCCAACAATGATCGTGTATACTCTATGATCTCATTGTGATCGATTTCCAATGTTGAAAGTACCTCATCCAGATCACCCTTCTGGATTTAGCTTGCTTAAAACCTTGCTAAAAATAGCCAGACCATCCCATCCAATAGTCTGTCATTTTGAATTTATTACTACACCTCGAGTGTCCTTCTAGCGGTGGAGCTCTCACATTATAAATCTCCTCCAAATTTGGTTGTGGCCCATATGCCCTATCTAACCATTCTCGACATAGACTATATCTCCCTATGGCACATGGGCCGTTTTTGAAATATTATATTAATATATTAAATTATCAAGCATTATATTATAATATATATGTAGCATATATAACATTTAATATATAATTTAATATATTAGATAATAATTTTATAATATTATATTTGAATTTTTAATAATCTAATATATTATTTTTTTAATCATTGAATATATTTTAATTAGATTTTTTTTAATATACATTATATGAAATTAATCTATAATATATTAAACTAATCTTGTGATGAGATACACAATTTTTTTGATTTTTAAATATATTTATAATAAATTTATTTTTTATTAATTTTTTTAAAAAACTAGTGATTAAAATAATATTATAGTTTTTATTAGTGAGAAATTGATTTCAACATTTGAATTATTTTTTCAATAGCAACTATAATTTTTTGTTTGATAAAATAAAATTACAATTTTTATAATAATATTATATTGTAAATATAATTTTTTAATTAAAAATATTGTGAAACCTAATTGTATTCAATTTAATTGACCCTTAAATTGTATCCCATTAATACTAAAAATCACTAATTTGAAATATATAGTGCAAACCCTTAAAAAAGATTTGGGTGTTTTATTTAAATAAAAAAAATTAGGCAGTCTACATAAATTCATCTCCAAAATATTCGAGGTAATTAAGATCATGCTTCTTGATCTGTTTCAGCTCTATAAAGTCAGAATTGCAAGCAACCATCATTTTTATTTACCAATGCTCATAATGTTGGACAATTAGTAATTGAAAGGGATAGTTAAATTGAGCTAATTAAACATACTTGCCCTTGGTTGCATTTGTAATTTAGGTCCTGTAAAATCTATAGAAAAAACTAATGTGACCGAAGAAGATGATGGAAATTTGCAGGCCAAGCTGAAGACTCTGCACTGGGACAAATTATCTACAAATCCTAACCATTCAATGGTCTGGGACAAGCTAACTAAAGGTTCATTTAAGTAATGCTTTTTATTTTCTTCACTACATAGTCAACTCTCTTTAAAACAATTATGTCTTTCATGGCTTTGTATGTTGACATAGGGTATTGAATCTCAAAATATAAGACACAAAGACATCATGTGGCTAGATTGAAAGGATTAAGATATATCTTTCTAAGAGTTTTTGTTTTAATGCAAATAGAAGGGGGTACAAATAGGCAAGTAATCTTCAATTACTGAACATTTACCCAAGAAAAGGTGAGACTTAAGTTACAAAATAAAACATTGTAACTATGAAAAAGTGGGCATTGTAGGGTAAACTCTTCCTACCACAAAAGTAAAAGACAACATATCTGGATGTGTCTAGCTACAAGCAATTTACAATTTCAATTTTTTCCTAAGCAACCTAAGCAGGAAGAGCTTAGGAGAGTAAAGAGCAGATAACTAAATTGCATTCCACAAAACTCATGAAGACTGTCTACAAAACTAAATATTATGAAAAAAATGCTTTTAGTATAGCAATTGGACAAAGGTGCGTGAGAACCATCAATCAAAATAGACCTAGAATTGACTGGGAAACTTGTAATCCTAGAAGATATGTTTTAACTCCCCTTGTTTGCTAGGAATATAAAGACACAGATGGAATATTTAGCTCAATTTCCACACTTTCTTGGTTGGTAGATAAGGAACTATCTCTTAGTAATTAGTAGTGAGAAGTCCTGCTAGCTATGGGCTATAGTTTTCTCTATGACAAATGTAGAAGTTTACAAGAGTTTTTAGTTTTCAATATTGTTGGAGGAGGTACTGGGTTTGGACTAGGATCCTTACTCTTTTTTGCATAAAATTTCATGTTGTAATTTTCATGAAAGAATATCTTATCTTCATTTTTAGAGTTTGCAATGTAGATTGCTTGCTTAAGTGAAATAAAGGAAAATTACCTCTTAAGAGTGTGACACAATATCTGAGGAAAATAGAGGAAGAAGGTTGTGGAAGAACATAGACTATAAGCAAGGAGATGAGAGAGATTATAAATATTCATATAGGATATGCTGGAATACAAGTGGGAAACGCTTGCTGGGAACTATTTTGTTTAGAGCATGACATTCAACCCGATGGTTTCATGTCATAGTAATGTCCCTTTTTAGTAATCTATAGTGATTATGGAATAGTGTTTAAAAATTATAGACTAAATACAATCTCAAAAACAATGTATTTTGTTCATCTGGTATTTTAATGCAATAATGAGACAATCAAGAGTGTAATACCCCTCATATTGTTGATACTCTTTGATACTCTTATGTGTTGGTTTGATACTTGTTTTGTGATGGTGATTAGTTCACCAAATTGGTTGGTTGGTTAGCTGCACCTAACATTACTATGATGATTGATGATACATTATGTGGTGGTTATATTATATGGTTATGCTATGGTTTTCCTTAATAATATATGTGGTGATATTGTGATTCTATGTTGCTATGGTTTCTGATGTGTTTGCTAGTGAGTCTTGGTGAAAGGAAGGAGTAGCATCACTCTCTTGCGAACACCCTACCCTATGATTACCTTTCACGATGTGTCTACAATGGAGATTTACATGTTACTTGATGTTTGTTTGTATGTAGGAATTGCAGGAACAAAGTCTCGATTCCACCTACTTCAGTAGGATAGGGAGAGCATTAAATTAACCTAACGGGTATGATGTTGAAAAAGGGAGTTGATAAGGAAGTGTCACCATCCCAAATCCATCACCTTGTTGTGAGTCTTTCAATGTCATGGTCTTGACCTTGTCTTTGGCTCAGTATTGTTGTTGTTTATTTATTTTATTTGTCGTTAGTTATTTAATTTTTCCATATTTTATATGCGATTAATTAATGTTATCTTGTAGATATGATTAATTGTATGTAATTGTAATTTAGTTAAATGTTGGATTTACAATATTGTAAATTAAAAGATATTTAATTAATTAAAAATGATAGAGTAATTAATTTAAATAAATAATGTTTGTGATATTTGTAATTGCCTTTTTCAAAATATTAATATTAGAAGATTTAAGGATAATATCATGTGAGGATAAATGTGAAATTAAGGAATTTTTAATTGAAAATTGTGAGATAAGTGTGAGCTTTTAAAGCAAGAAAAAGAGCCAATGCATGGGTTGGTTTTTTTGAGAAAAAAAAAAAGCTTTATTTATTTTTCTTTATTTTATTGTGAGAGAAGGAAGTTTTCTACACACACACATAGAATGGTTTTTTGGTTTTTTCTTCTTGGAAGGAAAAATATGATATTGGTCTAGAAGTTAGCTGAAAGAAGGAATTAGAGAAGGAACTGCAGATGGATTCTATTTTTGAAAAAGGAAGAAGGGTACAGTGTTTGGATTCGACATCAAATGAAGGACTCTAGGTTCTTTTTGATTATCAATTCTTTTGATTTATAAATTCATTGTCTGTAAGGGAAACGAAAATCATGTCTGTCATATTCTAAAAAATCAATATCTCTATTTTGAAAAAAAGTTTTGTTGTTGAAAGATTGCTTGTGTTAAACCTTTAAATCTTCTGTAGAAATCTATTGTGAAACCTTTTGAATTTATTCAATAAATCTAGTTGTGAAATTCTTGATTTGAAAAGAAAATCAATTTACAGTGAAAATTAAAATTGTATGCCCTATTTATTTTGTTATGGGGAGAAACCACACTATTTTTTATATTATTTATTTTTGGGCAAATATATATATATATGTATGTATGTATGTATGTATGTATGTATGTATATGTATATATATATGTATATGTATGTATGTATGTATGTATGTATATGTATATATATATGTATATGTATATAAATATATACATAATCATATATGATATTCTATTTTATTTTAAAAATTATATGTATGTTGCAAGTTTCTGTGTTCTGGTTATTGAAGGAAAAATAAAATATATTTTTATTTTTATTTGGGGTGGAGTGGTCTGCCAAAGCAGTACCACCCCACACCCTGTGGCAGGTTGTACGTAGCCACCACAAGCTGCACACAACAACTGAGGCTGCTAGATGCAGCCATGTGGGGGTTGCGGCCTCCCCACAGTGGGAGGTACGTAGTACCTCACCCTGTGCACGGGTTTTAGTGTGTTTTAAAAAAAAAGTTTTTTTTTTTTAATTTTGATTTCTTTTAATTTGTTTTTTTATATATATGAAATATATGTGTTATATATATATGTATATTAATATATATGTATATATATATGTAAATATATATGCATATATATAAACTGGTGTGAATTTATAGTGTAATATATGGGCTTTTTTATTATATGATTTAAATGCATGTTTTAAATATATATATTTTATTGTTTATATGTATATAGGTATATATGTATATAGGTATATATGTATATACGTGCAAAAACGTATATATATATATAATATATATATAAATATGGTTATATATGTTGTGATTGTGGAATAATTAATTTATTGAATAAGTTTGCAATGTTATAGTGTAATCAAGAAAATTAGAAATAAGCTATGTGATTTAAATTAAGTTGAATGATTTTGTGTAAGAAATTAATTATTTTTCTCTGGTCGTTTGCATTATCGATTTTTTGTTGAGCCAGTTGTGGTTTTCTCTTATTTGGATTTATGTCATGTGGGAAAACCCTTGAGTTAGTTTATCCTTCTGTAGGAGCTTAAGTTGTTGGTTAGGAACTTCCAGAGGTGGGGAAATTGATGTTTATATTTGATCATTTAATTGTACATTTGTTCCTACTCTTGGCTATAGTTGTGACTTGATTTTACACATGGGTTGTTCCATTTTATGGATGTGTTTCTTATGATTTTGCTGAGATTGTTTTTGCCTCGCGGATGTTCCATTTGTTGGTTTAGTGTTCTTGTGGTACAACTCCTTGGTGTTGGATTTTATGTTTTAGGTTCTAGGGAGAGTGGCTCTACGTGGGGGTCGGTGCACAAAGGGGCTGTCAAGGTAACCCACTTTAGAGTTAGAGTAATAAGTGATAAACTAAGTAATTAATTAGGGGGTGGGTAGTAACAACATTAATAAGATAATTATGGATGCCTCATCCGCTTGTTAGGGCTTCCATAGAATAAAGGTAGGACGAGAAGGTCGTGGTTGGCATGATCATTGCATCGTCCTCACGAGAGGTTAATGGTTCCGCATGAGTAACCCTATGGAGCGGTGCCTTGAGATAGGCTGTTAGGATAACCATAGATGGAGGAAACACCTTGTGATAGGTTGTCTGGATAATCCATGTAAGGCTATGCGATGACACTCTCCTCTAGCATTCCTTTTTGAGATGTTTGTATTGAAATCCTCTAGAAGTGGTCTATTGTTATGTTTTGGAGATTTATTGTCGTTATGAGATATTTCTTTGTGTTATCTTGCTTTCTGTGTTTGGAGTTTAGTCTTGCCTTACTGTATGGATGTGCTTGGTCGGGGATCCTTCCTTTTTTACTCCCAGCACGGGGGTAGTTGGGTGGAACGTGCTATGTACCCCGTTGGGTCCCCTTATGATGCAGTTCTACCATTCAGTGTAGAGTTTGGAAAATGCAGTTGATCCAGGATTCATATGTTACCAGATGTATATTTGTACTCCAAATGTATTCTATGTATTGATGTATCATTCCCATGTGCGTTGGGAATACCTATGATGTAATTTTGTATATGTGATCATTGAGATGTACTATCAAACTGATGTAATGTACTATCATACCATGTAAATCATTCTTGAACTATCATTTGTAAGTATTGTTGATGTCATGTTGTATCTATGGAAATATGTACTTATATCTCCATGATTAATTTATTGTATTTGCATGTATGGTTTTATATGGATTATTCTTATCATTTGGTTATCGTTAATGAATGTTTTAAATGATGATATGTGAATGAATGGATACGTAATTGGTAATTTAATGTTCATTTGTTAACTTTGTTATGGGATAGTTTAGGTAGTGTCCTCATGTACCCCAAGGAACTTTGATGTGCAACTTGAAACATTAGTTATGTTGGAATACTTAAAGTGCATTCCTTATGCTTTAAAAAAAAATTGTTGCATTTTTAGTTGTTCCTCTAGGGTTTGTGCTATGGGGTGTTACAACGAGAATAAACTATGCACATGGCACTTTCTTCAGTGAAACTGGACATGGAAAGTATATTCCCAAAGCTCTATTTATTTTTCTTGAACCAAAAATCATTGATGAGATTAGAATAGGGACATACATGTTGGCAGATGGTCAGTGCTACCCTTGGGATTCGTGACATGGACTAACCACCTCCTATGGATCCGTTAACTATGGCAGTTGTATCGAGAATTAACAGGTCGATCTTTTGGTGCAATGAAAATTGTGGGCCAACAATTGGTATCAGAGCCAAAGTGATAGGTTTGAATCCCCTCGGGTAATACTAAGGGGGAGTTTGTTGGCAGATGATTAGTGCTCCCCTTAGGATTTGTGACATGGACTAACCAGCTCCCGTGGATCCATTAACTTTGGCAGTTGTATCGGGCATTAACATGTTGATTTTTTGGTGCAATGACAATTGTGGGCCAACAATACATGCAACTATTCCACCCTGAACATCTTATTTCTAGCAAGGAAGATGCAACTAACAACTTTTCTTGATGCCATTATATTGGTCAGATTTCTTCATCCTTTGGACCTCTTCTCTCTTAACAACACAAATATGGGAAGAGCTTAGCCAATTTACAAATTCTTGTACACAGTTATTAGCTTAATCCATTTTGGAGTTTAGCATTTTATTTTTCTTGTATTTATCAAAACATTTTTAGTAAGAGAGCCTACTTTGGGGATTATGTGATTTTATCTTCTCCCATCCCATCCCTCCTTTTTTCTCAAATCTAAGCTAGTCAGGTACAAGCTCAAAATTAGCATGGGATTTTGAGGGAGGGTTTTTTTGGAAAATATTTTCCCCTTCCATTTCACCTTGAACACTCTATTTGTAGAGATAGCCAATTTGTTAAACAATATATCAAAGCATGTATACCCTTCAAATCCATTTTTTTTGCAATGCTACTCTTCATTATATAAATCCTCTTTGGTTGCATAAATGCAACATGTATCTTTGGATGAGAAATTGTACTAGCCATCTGGGCATCTACTTATTTTTTTTGGCAATGAAGGCTTGATATAGTCCAAGGTAGGAACTGTGGGAAGATGAAAATACTTAAAAATTGTATGAAAGTGAGGACATTATACATGAGTTCTGCATTCAACTGTTTGGATAAATTCTTTGAATTCTTTTGTTTGTAATCGTTCTGATAGTGGATTTTATTTTTCTAATTGATAGTGGGAAAAGATGCATTAGATATTTTTCTAGACCAAATAAGGAAGCTCTATGACAATTGTTGTAGTTTGCAAGGGTTTTTTAGTTTTCAATGTTCTTGGAGGAGGTACTGGGTATGGACTAGGATCCTTATTCCTAGAACATCTTTCTATTGAATATGGAGAAAAACCAAAGCTAGGATCAACTATATATCCTTCCCCTCAGGCATGGTTCCTCCTATTCCATCTTACATCCTATTTAAGCTACGCTGTTTGAATCTTTAAGAAAACATTAAATCTTATATGTATGTGCTTATTTGATTGATAAATTATTACTAATGAACTTGTTAACATCATCAAGCAACAATATACCATGTTTCTCATGTGATGCACATTACTCTATTCTATAGTGAAAACCTTCAACTGCCACTAAAAATAGTGAACAATAAACAATAAAACTACAAAAAATGTACAACTTTCCACAAAAAATAAACAAAACATACATTTCATCGTTGAATTATAGTATAAATTCTCTTACAATATCTTCCCCAACCCAAACCAAAAACTCCTTTTTCAACAACCCACTACCTCCTAATAAACAAAAACCCTAATCTAAAATAGAAAAACACAATTAACTACACTATAGTAGTCGTGCTTCCCATAAATAGCGGACACAACAAAATTTCTTAAAATATTAGAATGCCTATAATTGATGGGAAGTGATAGTCACAAAATTAATTGGTCCATTATGCATCAACATCCCATCTTTTAAAATTTCTAAACCTCATGGTTCAGAGGAATTTGATTTTGTAAACAATAAGGAAACTAGATAGATATAGGTTTAGGAAATATAGTAAAGAAGCAATGCTATTCATTATATTTAATTATGTTAGTGTGTGTGTAGATGTTAGAGGACTTACTCAACTTATTTTTTAGACTATTTACCCTCACCAAGATGCCAAATTGAGGCTTCTACTTCACTTATACCGATTCCAACTTCACTTGTCAATTTTATCCACATGCACATTACTATCTCTAACACAATGTGTAAATATTGGCTTATTAATGGTATGTAATTTTAGCTTTGAAAAAATACAACTTATAGTTGCAAATCAAGTTATTATCCCATGGTTTAAATTTTTGATTTGTGTTGTTCCTTATGCAACCTTCCTATACCTTTGAGGCAAAATTCTTGATAGCAAATGCATGGCATGGATCAAATATCCAAAAATATCAAGTGCACTGCAAACTTTATGCTATTTCTCATAACCAATGATTGTACACCATCTGAAAATTTTCAAGATTACTATTAAGTTGTTATAATATCAACACTGTTGCTAAAACATAGTAGACACAACAAATAAAAATAGGACTATTCTAGTACATTTAGGCAGGAACTTTGTTAACACTTCAACTCTTGTTTATTACGTAATTGATATAGTTTAGTTTAATTTAATTTAATTTTTATTTCATGATAATTATTTAAACTCTAAATTAAGAAAGAGTTCAAAGTTTTCTTATATTTTTTACTTTTTATATTTTTAAAATTTCAATTAATTTTTATTTTATTTTAATGTTTGATTTCATAGCAACTAACATCTTTGATTTGATTTGATTTTTAAAAATATCTATTTCTCTATCAAATTCCATAAATTTTGGTGATCATTTCACCATTTGTGATTCCAATTGAGATCTCCTCTTTAAATTTGACATTTTTATCATTGCTTCCATCCACCTTAATCACATGGATGCCTAGGGAAACTACTTCTCATATTGCATGCCAAGGTATACACATCATATCTATATTTTGTTTTACATACTTTTATTCTTTAATTGATTGTATGGTTTCATACCTTCCTTTCTAGCTTCTTAGTCAACATCAAAGAAGGTTGGGTGATCCCACAATATTGGTTTACACTTTGGCCAAACTTGAAATTGAAATGAACATTTTGAACATTTTCTTCACTTGCGAGCACCTATAGCTTCTAAGTCGTGAGGAATTTGAAGATGATGGAAACTGGTCATTTGTGACATTTTGTCTAAAGATTCTAAATATATATATATATATATATATATATATAAATCGGAATCAAATTGTATTTATTTTTCCATCTCCTTCAATAACTAGTTGTTATCAGTAAACACCATTTTTAGAGAGTGACGTGTACTTGCTGACACAATTTTTTTTCTATGAAGGATAAAATTCTTGTTTTTTTGAATTTAGCTTCGTAACTACGATATCAAGTGCATGCAACTGGTTTCATAGTATTTTATTGAATTATTTTTTTCTTAATTAAGTTTTGAAGTCAAACCAGTTACAAATTAGACATAGGTTTACTTGCTAATACAACTTTTTTTGTATTTATCGAAATTCAATTTTTTTTTGTTGGATCAAGGACAACAATATCAAGTGCATAGATATTTTTGAGAATTTGTTTTGGTAATCTACAATTTTTCCACATGTGCAAAATAAAGAGCTTAATTTTCAATGAAAAAACCTACATTCAAGCTTATAATAAGGACTACATACAAAAAATAAATTTTAAATGAATTCATTTGATCTTCCAAAAGGTAAATCAAAATTGGTTTTTTATTAACATTTTGATAGGTGTAAAGGAGACTTCACTATAGGTATGGTTTAAAACTAGTGAGGTTATATCCAAGGGGGTTTGATTAGATAAGGTGGTTTGATCAAACCCTCTTCAATTGGAATCCTTTAAATAGAACTTTTCAAGGATTAAATTATTATATTTTCTTAAAATATGTGATTTTAGGAAAAAATAGGATGTCCTAGAAAGTGTAAACCACTATTGTGGGATCACTCAGCTATCTTGAAGTATTTTATTTTACCAATACAAAAGAATTCTTCCTTGGTTGTTTTTCTTTCTTTCTTTACTGCATTTGCAAGAATGATATTTTTGTAATCTTTTGGTGAAAGGAATTTGTGTAAGTGAAATGCAAGTGTGGCAATATGGGGACAAATTTCAATATAGATATTTTGAATTTGTGTAGTAATCTCAAATTTGATTAGGCTTTCATGATAGATTTAATTATCATGCTCAGGAAGAACTCCTTGGCGAAATTGACCTTCCTTGTGTGATAGGATCACACAAAGGACAAGATAATCATGTACCACCCTCCTTTTCTAGCCAATGCCAAAAGAGAAAAACACTTTTCTTTAATTTTATTTTTATTTGTACCTAATCTAATAATTGCTTAGTCATGGAAATATGAACATTCTAATATTTTGAGTAGTGCTATATTATTTTCATTCTCAACTTTAATATTCTTTGACATTGTCTTAATTTTTTTCTCGACTTTACTATTATTTGAAAATATTGAATGATATTATTTTAATTTCTATTATAAATTTATGACCTTTTAAATGCTATTTTTTGGGGGATAATTATTTTATCTAGCCATTTAATCTTATTATGTCAATCATGATACAAATATAGAAGATTTTGTAGAGAGTTTTTATGCACAAGGTGTTCCATCTCTCTACATTGTACACAAACATCTCACACTTCAACAAACAAATAGTCAAAAGCAATTTTACACTTCTTCCTTACCCAAAAATGGTAATGAATGACATCCATTTATTTTCTAAATATTGAATGAACTAGCGTTTTCTCAAGGAGCTCAAATTAATGACTTGTGTAAAGTCGTAGATTCATTCTCAAGAGCTTGGAGTGTATATACACTATCACATATAAGAGATATTTAAGTCATTTTAGCATTTTCACCTAGATTTTAATCTTTTTTTCTTGTACTTTGTTATAAGGACTGTATTTGTTTCTACAATATATTATATGTACATAAATAAGAATATTGGATAGTTTGACATTCAAATTTAGAATTTACTTGTGAATGGTGGGATATTTTTACTATTGAACAACTTATTCTTTCATGATGGAAACCTCAAAATTCTATTAAAAACTATATTTCAATTTCAGCACATCTAAGGTACATTCATGTTGAGATCAATAATTTCAACATAACATCTAAGACACACTCATGTTGAGATAAAAAAATTCAACATTAACATCTAAAATACATTCATGCTGAGAACAATAATTTCAATATAATGTCTAAGGTACATTCATGTCAAGATCAATAATAATATCAAATACAAAATCTCAGACATAATATAATCTAATTCCAATATCAAATTTTAAATTTTAAATATAATATAATTTGATTCCAATAAATTTCATAACCTATAAAATTTTAACTATGATAAACGATTTTCAATTGTAATTATTTACTAGCACTTACATTGAATGGGGTGCAAGGGTTACACCGATAGAAAAATATAGAGAAGCAAGAAGGGGAGTGACGTGCAGTTTAGCACATGTATAATATTGTATGTATATTTTTATAAAGTGGATGCAATGCATATTTGGAGATACAACCAGACACCAGTACCAGAGCAAACAATGTTTTAATCTCACAACATAAAATAGACATTACAAAAAGATAATGGGTGTATAACCATCTCTATCATAGAATAAATAAGTAAACATACCATGTGTACATTCCATCTTGTTTGAATTATATAGAAATTGTTAGTAATATACAGAGAACATCTTACTCCCAAATATTATTAGAAAATACAATTCAATATTTAAATTGCTTAGGGGGAAAGATTTTCAAGAAAAATAAGAAAGAATTGTAAAATATACATACATGTGGTTGAAGAGTGACAAAGAACCAAATCTAGAATATATATATTTATTGTAGTTTGCATTGTGTGATAAAAGGAATCTTGGAAAGCCATCAAAATAGGAAGTAGCTACCATGAAAAAGATTGAAATACATTGCATTTCAAGAAAGGAATTGCATAATCGTAAAATTGCACCCCTTGCAATTTCACATACATTCTTGCTTTAGCTTTAGTTTCCACTCCCTTAGCATATTTTGTAAGCTCATTTTAGCCCCTACGTCATCCTTTTTCCCTCTCAGGATGCTCCAACACCCTTTTTCAGCAGTTTCCTTTACATGTCGGCTTTACCTTGAACCTTATGCTTTTCTTGTTCATGTCGCATGTGATGTTTTTGGGCACTAGCATGCTGCGTGGATCTCTGCACACCACACTAGAATCCTATTATGTTTCAACATTCAAACAACTATCCCCGGGCATGCTTTCCACTTGTCACCTCCTTTGGTCGATGGTAATGGCTCGAGATGCTTTTTTAACTACCCAGGAAGCTTCCTTTTGCTTCCTTTCCCTCTTTAAAAGATTTCTTTTCACTTCATTTGCAACTCTTCATCTATTTTATAGCTCCATTCTTCTAATTCCAACTTTACTCCAGCTTTGGTTTTAGCCTTCTACACTTCAACTTTTGCTTGCATAGCTTAATATAGCTTGTTGTAGTAGCTTCAAGCTCTCTCAAGCTCCCTTTACAACACTATTTGCAGCTCTATTTCCTTTAATTCATGCTTGTGAACATCTTGGGCATTTCATATCCCTTATCTACTGCATATTTACTTCATGATATGGGTTCTCCTCCTTGAGTAGGGATTGCTTTTATGACCTCTTTTGTGATATGAGTTCTCCTCCTTGGGCGGGGTTTGTTTTTATCACTCCTACTTGATGGTTTGGGTTCTACTTCCAAGCGGGTTTTTCTTTCACCACACACTTTGTTCATTTCTCCCTTTCGAGCTATCTTCTTGGATTTTCGTGGAGGTGGGAACACCAAAACGGGGGTTTGACTGAGGCAAACCCTTATACAACCCCAACACTTTCTCTAGATCTTATAGACAAAGGTTTTGAAGAAATTCATTTGGTGGAGGCTCCATCACTCACGTGGTTGTAAGTATTTATTTCCTTTCTTCTCCTTATCTTTATCATTCCTATTTCACTTTATTTTAGTTCTATTGCATTCTACTATTTCATTGCATTTTGTAAACTCTTAGCAATCTGATAGCTAGTAGTCATTTAGGCATTTTCTATGATAAAATTGTTCTCTGGTTCGTACAAGACGCCAACGTTCCTCTGAGATGCCAATGCCTTGCATTGTCGTCCATATTCTACGCTTACATCCTTTGGCTGAGAGCTTGTCAATTTGTCCAAAAAATCTTTGTCACCCGCTCTTTCATATTTTGAAACTTCCGCACTATTCCTGAGGTAGTTTAGGGTAGTTCACCCCGTGAGGCTCTCTGAATGAAGAGAACTCATGAGTAGTGAATCCCCCTCTTCTACATTTTGGTTAACCTGACATGAAGAGAAAATCTTCCAAAAACCTAGGGATTTATTTACCCCTACTTGGTGGGGTCATAACTTTTGACTCGGTGCTCGAAATTCAAAACCGTTTGCACCATTGGAAAGGTCTCCTAGAGAAATAGTTCAGTCCCTAAAATACAAGTGCCTTCAATAGTCAAAATTAGGGACCGACGCAAGTTTCAACCTCAAACCCCACTTTGAAGACCTCCAAAAATGTGAATTACTAGAACATAGAAAATATTAAAAAAATCGTAATGAATTTAATATCTTCTTTTATTAGTTCGGTATCTAATTTTGTTCAAAATGTTAATGATATTCCATTTCATGCATGTGATGGTGACTTGGCTTTTCCCATGTCACTTGGTATCTTTGACCCTTCTCACGAAAGTCCTCTGGCTTCAGAGGATATTTTGTCACAAGAAGATGAAATCATTGATACCTTTCTTAATGTTACTCTACCTTCTCTTCATTCCAATGCACTCTCTCCTAGAGATGATGCATTTGTGAATGATGAATATTTTCTTCATTCCAATGCACTTTCTCCTAGAGATGCTACATTTTTGAATGATGAATCTTTTCTTCATTCGAATGCACTCTCTTTTAGAGATGATGCATTGATGAATGATGAATCTTTTCATCCCAATGCACTCTTGTTTAGAGACGTTGCATTGGTGAATGATGAATCCCTTCATTCCAATGTTCTCTCTTCTAGGGACATTGCATTTGTGAATGACGAGTCCTATTTTTGTTCCAATGCACTCTCTTCTAGAGACGTTGCATTTTTTATTGATGAACTTCTTATCTATTCCAATGCACTCTCCTCTAGAGATGATGCATTAGTGAACAATAAGTCTCCTTCAACATTTGATCCTATTTGGATTGATGTTGAGAATATGTATTCAAATTTAATTATTCTACTAGCTGTGATGATTTTGTAAATGCAGTCTATGTCTCAGCTACCTCTCAAAGGCCTAAGAGACTGGTCATTTACGTGAATCTAGCTATTCCTTCTCCTAAAAGGGTTTGTTCTATTAACGGTGTTCCATTTTATAGTAACTCTCCTAATATTTCTAAGGCTCTCTCTTATATAATGATAGCCCATACTTATGAGAATAGAATGAATAAACAACTAATAATTATTCAACCACCTAGTGATTACTATCTTGTCAAGTAACCTTGGGTTACTTTGGATAAAATCTCACTGTGGGACTTGCTTCAGTCTACTCCAATTTATCAAGGTATGCTTTAGGAAGCCTTGCAAAAGATCCTCTTGCCTTCTTCTACTAGGTCGGTAGATGCCAATGCATTGATGGCGTAGTGCAGATTCACCAAATATTATGTTCTATCTGCAAGAGCTCCCGCCTTTGAAAGTATAGAAGAAAGCAGACCCTTTAATGATCATAGTCAACATTAATAAAATCGGCATTAGACGTACTCTCATTGACATTGGTTTAGAACTCACTGTATGTAGCATCGATCTATTGCCTAAAATTAATATTGATTCATCTTCTCTTAATACTTCTTCTATTATCATTCGTGGGTTTGATAATGTCGATCGACAAGCCTTAGGCACGATAGTCTTGCCTTTGAGGTTGGGACCCATTACCATACCTACCCTTGTATATCTTACATCAGAAAAAGTTACGTTATAACCTTCTTCTTGGTAGACCATGGATTCACGCTATGGGTGTAGTCCCATCTACCTTGCATAAATCTATTAAGTTCATTTGTAACTATAATGCCATAGAAAGTGCACAATAGAAAACAAGAGATTAGAATCAAACATGCATGCAATATTAAATCTAGAATGCAAAATCTAAATGTTAAGCAACAAAGAACAAAGGAAAGTCAGAAATGTAAAAAAAATTAGAACAACCTCACCAATTTTGAATGTATTTCCATGATTCATCTCGATTTCCCTTCTCCATTTTGCTTGTGTAGTATAATTGTTCTTAGATTTTTCGTAATTCGTGCAAGTATAGCCTAAGATAGTGATTAGCAAAATATCAAAGATTCAAGATTGAGTGCTCTCAAAAGTCATAAGATTTCACGAGAGATTGGAATGAAGAATGACAAATCAATTCATAGAAAATTGATTATTTGAACGACAGGCCAAGATCGAAAGATAAACAGATGGTTGAGATTGACAGATTAGACATGCATTCTGATAACTGTCAGTAGTGACATGAGTGATACAAACTAGGAATAGGATTAAAGATTAAATAAATGATTTAATCTTCAGTTCGGTATTCGAAAACAGAAGAAATATCTTTGCATGACAAAGATAAAGATTGATTAAATCAACTCTTGTTCGAATGCATGCACAAAGTTTAATTAATTAAAATAGGAATATTTAATTAATCCGCATGTACACACAAATGAGTTAGAACTGGACGATTGCATGATCTGACGAAGAGAGTACTCGAGAAAGCCACTCAGACATCAAATGAAGAGTTAACTAAGCGATTTGAATAGATGTCGAGTCGAGTAAAAGTGAATACTTAGATAACTCACATAATTATCTAAATTATAGAAGAATGCGTTAAAATAGAATTACATGAATTAAATAATTTATTTAATTCAAGACTCGATATTTGGAGAATAATTAAATAAATAATATTTATTTAATTATAGTTGAAATATGATAAGAGGTAAATTAAATAAAAGGTTTATTTAACTTAACAAGAAGAATAAGGTTAATTAGTAACATAATTAAATAAAAAGTGTTTATTTAATTAATCAGATAGAATAAAGAAAATATGAATTAATTAAATAATTAAGATTATTTAATTAATAGAAGAATTAAAGATAAAGTGAATAATTAAATAACTGACATTATTTAATTATGACCATGAAGAATATGAAATATGAAGAATATGGAAGTCGCAGGTCTAAAACCATATTTCAGTATCTACATTTGCCCCTCTTTGATACAATGTCACTTCGGCATTGTGTCAAAGAAAATCGATAAGAAATATGCCCCAGTAATGCTCCAAATTAACATAGGTGAAGGTATGCCCCCTCAGGAAAATTGACAAATTTTTGAAAAGTCTAGAAAATTTTGGAAATGCTCTCGATTAGTCCAGTAAATAGGCAGAAATGTAGTGGAGTTTGCGGAATTGGGTTTGGAAACGGGATGGACGGGTACGGTTTGATTGAAAATGGAAGTTAACATGGCTAGTAGGACAAAAATGCCACCTAAGCCCTAGGTATATATAGGAATAGGGGTAAAAACCTATTTATTTGCACCCACCTAGTTTAGAAATTTAAGAATTTGCTCTGCATTCCTAGCGACGATGTCTCCTGTTCCGACCACCCATCACCGAGCCTACAGGATTCGGACATTCCAGAGACTAGCTGGCGCGGACCCCCCGATATGTACCTAAAACTTGGCATTTGAAAATTTTGATTTGCACGTATTTTGATGCATTTAATTCTATTTTTAATTATGTGTCACTTTATTAATTCACCGCATTTGCATGCGCGAACGACGCATGTGTATGTAGAAAACCGCATCTGTAGTTTTACGTCAGCCATTTTGAATAGGTTTAGTAGTTCAATGCATTTGTTTATTTCTGAAATGCATTTGACTTTTTGAATTGCATTTGCATTAACATTAGCCGCATATGTATATTTAGAAAAGCATTTGAATTTCATGCACCGCAAGTTTTATTTTTCAACGCATATGAATATAGTCAAACACATGTGATGTAATGAGCCGCATTTGATTAATAATGATGCATATGAAGTTTATGAACCGCATTTGTTAAAAAGTGACGCATGTGAAAAAGAATGACGCATGTGCAAAAAAGTGACACACTTGTATTTCATGCAGTATAGTCTTTTTGCACTAGAATAGATGATTGAGGCTAACATGAGGCATATATAATACCATTGCAGGTTGTATTAGACATGATTTATACATGGGAGTCGAGACCTACGACTTTTTGATTCAGAGACAGCTTGTGACCGGCAGAGCGTCAGATTCTATGGCACCTTGGCTTATGGCACATGACAAACATGCCCCAGATTCGGGAAAATTGGGGACTACTGATAGCTTTGTGTGAGCGGTGGCACTCGGAGACATCGTCTTTCCACCTACCGACTGGAGAGGCGACCGTTACATTAGAGGATGTGTATAGGATACTGAGACTTCCAATTAGAGGGACACAGGTGACATATGATACCCAAAGGGGTGCCGCGGAGATGTGTAGGTACTACCCTCATGCAAACATTAGGCAGTTAGGTTTCGATGATTATGAGATTAGATGGCGGGTATTGGCCCAGAGATATAGACAGCTAGACTGTCTATTATGTACTTTGATAGGCGGGATAGTACTTCCTAACCGCCGAGGTGATGGCTTTCCCGTGGGGTGGGGGAGATGCTAGTGGGCATGCTCGAGCGTCGAGTTGTATACGCTTGGGGTTCCTGTGTGCTTGGGATGTTATACTTCCACCTACATGATATTGCCTACCGAGAGGCACAGTCGATGAGTTGCAGCACCACACTCCTGATGGTATGGGCATGGGAGCACATTGCCATCTTTCGGCCACCTATGACAGTTGATCTGCCACATGGAGCCCCTTACGCCTTCCATTATGCTGGGGTGACCACGCAGCATCACATTGGAGATACAGGGTATTTAAGACATGCCATAGATACGATGTAGCAGTTTACATGGAGGCCATACCTAGGGTGTGAGGAGTGGTCAGATGAGGATGAGCACTTGCCATTTTGCAGACAGGCACAGTATTTGGTTGGACAGACAGTGTCTCATGTTCATATTATAGAGCGACAGTTGCCAGATCGTGTCCTGCGACAGTTTGGAGAGGTGTAGGATGTACCTCGAGGATGAGCAGAGTTTGTGAGATCCTCATGAGAGGTCCCACTATGGGGGCCAGAGATTCTAGTGGCCACAGTAGAGGTAGATATTGATGCACTACAGGCACTTCCATGGGGATGGAGAGATGGACCAGCAAACCTAGGGACCACAGCAGAGTATGATCAGTGGTGGGTAGTTCATAGGCTGATCCCTTTGACAGATCCAGAGTAGCCAACGCTAGTAGAGCAGCGAGGGACAGGGCCATGAGGCAAGCACGACAAAGGTAGAGGTCGGGGAGGCAGAGGAGGTCATGGTGATGGAGGAGATGATGGTCAAGGTGGGCGACATGGAGGCAGGAGAGGGAGATGTTGCCGGAGGGGATGAGGGCCAACATTATCACCGATCCGTGAGGAGGGGCGAGGAGAGGAGGATGTGGCCATGCTAGACATTGGGAGAGGAGGATGTGGCCAGAGGTGGAGAAGAGGACATTGCTAGAGGTGGAGAGGAGGTACATTCGGCAGAGGCAGCCATCCCAGATATCCTAGTAGAGGAGGAGGCATGCAGAGAGGAGG
>VDFB02078348.1:0-22740 GCA_007258455.2 Sequoia sempervirens
TTTCCAAAAATTAAATGCAAAAAAATCAAAATAATTAGAGATCGAAAGGGAAAAAATCAGAAGGATTTGAGATCAAATTGAAGAAAAATCAAAGTAACTAAATGTGAGTTGTAAAAATCAAGTGTGAACAGGCTTTCTATTTGTGATTCATAAATTGCATTTGATTGTAAAACAACACTAATGGTAATGTTTCTATAAATTGCCTTGGCGTTTGTTAATGTTTAAACATAATTTGATGATGCACTTTAGTTCATATTAGAACTTTCTATTCTTGAGTTCATTCTTTGGCGAATTCAAAAAGAAGATGCCAAACTGAAGTTTATAATTTTAGTTTCCAACAGTTAGTACCTTATTTTGAGGCCTTTTTGGATAAACCTTTGGGTGAAGGGAGGTTTCCATATTTTTTATTCCTTTTGGAGTTGTTTTGGAGGCTGATTTTTAGGCTTTTTGGAGGAGCTCGAAAATGCAGTTGAGTTGATTTTTGGAGAGGTAGTGAACCTGATTTTTCTATTTTGGCATGGCAAGGTCACATCTTGGCTATAAAATGAGAAATTTGAATTTTTCAGGGTTCAAAATTTTTAATTTCTTGCTCTCTTAGTCACTTTGAGAGCTTTGTAAACTCATTTTGAATCATATTTTGATGTCTTATTCCTTCACTTGTAATAAAAGTAGTAGATTTCTCCTTTTCTCTTTCTTGTCATGAGCTCATAGTGATTGTTAGATTTTGTTGTGATTGAAATTATCAAATCCTTCTTAGTCTTGTTGTTGTGGGTGATTGTCAAGTTTTCCAATAAGTTCAGGTTGCATATTGTATTCTACTTTCAAGGAGTCTTTATGAAAAATATAATGAGCCAAATGTATTAAGGTGAGTTGTGAGAGTTGTTTTTTGTGAATTAAGTTTCATCAGAGTCTCCATATTTAGTTGATCATCTTAAAGTTTTAGGTGTTGATTTCTAGTTTTCTTCCTACTCCCCTTTCCCCTGAAGGTGCTTAGATTAGGTGATTAGCTAGAAGGGAACCAACCCACTCTAGAGATTCACTCTCACCAATTGGTTTACCCACAAACCAGAGATGTTTCCATGTTGTGACAGGATAGAAAAGTGCAACCTGTCTAAAGGGTGCAATCCTGATTGCCAACAATTCCCACATACTTGAAATAATATTTATCTTTAATTTTATAACTTTTAGATGTTGGTGTTGAACATGCATGAAATGTTTTTTTTGTTCTCATGTTTATCTATGTGATAGAAACATGATTAGAAAATATAGTTTCATATTCTTGTAGAATGGTCAAGTAAACTAGTGTGGATGTAATGCACATGTTATGTATAATTGATGGTTAAAAATGGTATCCCATGTGTTGGATGTATCCTTAAGTTTCCTAATATTCTTTTAGCATGTGTATTGTTGAATAGATATATGTTGTTTTAGACATTTAATCAATTATTTGAATGCTATATTTTTCCTATCTCTAAAATTGGTGGTGTTTTGAGATACTTGTGAGTTATGAAATTTTTAGTTTTTGGAGTTGTGCCTAGTATCAAGAAAACTAGCATAGAGAAATTCGGGTATACCATTGGGTTCCTCTATCTTTATAGCCCTCTTACCATGTGATCCTTAGATCCACACATCCTAGGAGATGTGTGCTCTTTTCTAGTCTAAATTTTGAGATATATAGCATGGGAATTTATGAGGTTAAAATCCAAGAACTTCTTTGATTATTTTTATCTTGATAATCTATTAGAGAATTGAGTCCAATAAAATAAAAGCTTAAAATTTTTATTTTTTTAATCTAGGAATTTCTTAGTAGTGAATTATTGACCAAGGTAAGAGCATAATTGGAGAACTATAGCATATGTGCAATAGTGTCTTGAAGGTATACTAAATTCTATAAAGTGTGTTGATGTCCTAGAATGTGTGCTAGTATCCTCAAATTTTCTTGAAGGATAATTATTTCAATATGCCTACTTTATGTGCCTAGTATCATAGATTTTGTGGTCCTTTGAATACTTTATGATATATATTATGCGGGGCAAAAACATAATGTGAAATTGTTAAGGTATACAATTTTCTACACTAAATAAATATTTAAAAGTTGGCCTTTGTAAAAAAACTTGTACCCTTGCAGAAACTTCATTTTACCTAATAATTAAGAAACATAACCTATAAATATATCTATTATCTATATTATTATAGTTTGTAAATTGGATCTAATACAATTTATAGAATATAACAATATAGATAATAGATATGCTCTGGTAATTATGAAATATAGAATAGCTAGACAAAATTGATGGATGCTCAAATATTTGTATTGATTTCAAATAGTAATTTTATTTTTCAATGCATTTACAAATATTACTAAAAATGATATGTTCAAGTCGATATGGACTTAAATAAATTACAATATATATATATATATATATATATTAGCTAGATCATTCTAGGTGCAAGCTAAGGGAATATATTTATTTGAATTTGCAAGCCTCTTGCACTAGACCATAGCTTATAAGACTCTAAGACTCTCTAGAACTATGAGATAGTTTCTCATCCAATATATGATTCCTCAAATGATCTTAAACCACAATATTTATAAGACTAAGAGGCTGAAGCGGTAGATGGAATATTTGATAGGTGGTGGAGATGTTGATAGGTGGTAGGTGGAGCTATCAGTGACTAGTTGATGGATGGTATATATTATTAATATAATAGGGAAAATTAATACCATATTTTAATATTAATCATCATGAGAATATTTATTCATTACTAATAATATTAATAAGCATGGAAATAGTAATATTTCACTAAATAATTTTTTTTAATGGAACTCAAAAAGTGAGACCAATCTACTTAACACTCATAAGTAGCTACAAGGATCTTACCTTTTTTATAGATTTGATTCCTATTGTTAGATCTTAATGTGGATAACATCATGACACATACAAGTGTATGTTCTCTAAATGGGTCTAGTGAAAGAAGATTCTCAAGAATAGGAGAGCATATTTCTCTCCAATTGTTAGGATGTGGTTTAAATTTGACAACCATTATGTAAATCTCTTCAAGACTAGTTGTATCCCATTTTATTAGGTGGGAAACTCTAGCTAGAATAATTATAGGTTCTCCATCTTTAATTATTACTCTAAGAAACTATAATGTGTCTAATGGATAAAATTCCACTTGTGGTAGTAGATATTTATGGGGATTTAATAAATATTCCACCATATCTCCATAAAATTCTTTTATTATAACTGGCTTAATTGATTCAAAGAATTCCTTCATATCTTTAGTAAAATGACGACCAAAGACATCAACATAGTCTTCAAACTTGAATTGGAAAAAAATTATGCTATTGAAAAATTCATACTTATAGACTTTGAAATAAATCTTTTTAAATGAACTAGCAAAAATCTAGGTGTAAATTTTGTTATCTATATATCCAACTCAAACCCATTTTTGAGATGAATGGTGATAGGTGCCTCATTTAAGTAATTTTTCTAGGAATTCTTCATATATTCTTGGGAAACCATTACCATAATAATTTATAATTAATGATCTAATATCATCAATCCATTTGCCCAAGAAGAAACAATCTAATATCAAACATAGTACCAAGTCTAATAAGACTAGAAGTTCTTTCTTTTGTTCATCAAGTAGAACTTTATCAAGATCTCCTAGAATTATTATTGTACTTATAAATTCCCTTGTTATATTTTCAAAAAATGGGTTATTTTAACTTTTAATACATTATATATCAAAATCATAGCCTAAAAACTACAAATATCATCTTGCAATCCCTCCTTACACAATATATTTTTTAGGATTTTTTTAAAAGGTCGTGCATTGCCTGACTATCTTTCCTAACTACTAAATGTTCAATTTTTAAGAAGATTTTGAACTTCTCAATTCCATTTTTAACTACTAGGATTTCTTTTTCATAAATATGATGCCTAGTTTCTATGTTTGTAAATGTGTTAGACTAATATCCCCATAGTTCTTTCTTTCCATATAGAAATTCTTGAATACAAAATACAAACGATATCATGTTAGAAGAATTTTTATATAACAGAAGAGGCATACCTTGCTTCGGTATTTGAATAGCTTGAAGAATATGGAAGTTTTCTTTAATTTGTTGAACTTCCCTTGCGGCTATTTTATTCCATCATGAGCTATTTTCTTTGATATTTTCTTGTATAAACTTTTGGTATTTTTCTAAGTCATGGTAAAAAGGAGGAAAATAACGTAGTCAACCAAAAAAACCTTTGAATCTATTTTTTTGTCAACAAGAATATCAAAGTGTAGTGGGGTTGGCGGTGGTTGGGGGGTTAGGGGTGCGTCGCCCTGCCTTTTCTGAAATCAGCTAAACCTAAACTTGGAGGAATAATTGCACTCAAAATTTTAAGATATCAAAAGAACAAGAATTGTATTACTCTAAATCTAGTTTCTAAATTACTATTTTTTTTCAAAAATAGATAAGATTCAGAGGATAAAATGCTTCATTCACACAAAAAAATTCCTACTTTTTTAGCAAAATATAACATAGTGTCTAGCATGTGAACCTCAATTCTTTTAGTTGCATTTAGTATTTTCAAAATCCCGTTGGTAGAAATATAGTTAAGAGTGAGTATTAGAAGTTGTATATTTTTTGTATTTTTTTTATTGAGTATTTTTTTATGATTTTTCAAAGTGGATGCATCATGAAAATCACATCACCAAGTGTGTGTGTGTCGCATAACTTGCACCAAAATAATAAAAAATGCAAAAATGCAAAAAAAAAAAGTGTAAAGAATGAAGTGTAGAACAATATTATATAGTTTTTTCAAATTTGGACATGTAGGTCAAAATTTATTAAAAAAAGTCAATACATATGTCTCTGATAACTATGGAAACATTAGTGAAAGAAATTAAAAATAAACATGTTAATGCGATTCAAATTTTTAAAAAAATATATGATTAGAAAGCTTATAAGATGTGTGAAATTATGGTGTTAATTTTACTAAGATTTTATTTATAAAGTGTAAACCTAATGATGAGTAAGTTGAAAATTGATAATGGAGGAAAAAATCATGTGATAATGAGGAAAATGAACCATTAAAGCCTAAGGCTTGTTATCCAAGCCTAAGTACAAGTCAAAACGCATACGTGTTTTACTGCGCCAAGTAAAGCATTACAATTTGTGATCCATTATATTTCTTCCTTCCATTCCTATGTTCTTCCTTTCCATTTTATTTCACTATCTCCATCCCTCTCTTTCCCTCCAAATCTTTGTATCTCTCCCTGCCTCTCCCTCCCTCTCCCTCCCTCTCCCTCCCTCTCCCTCCCTCCCTCCTCCCTTTTGTACTATTTTTTTCAAATCTATCTATCTCCCTCACTCTCTTCATATTTACCTCCTTCCTTTTCTACTCATTTTCTCTCATGTATACATTTGTCTCTTTGTACCTAACTCTCCCTATCAACATCTCTCCTTCCCTCCCTCTCCCTAGCTCTCTCTAACTCTCTCTACCTCTCTATATCTCTCAATATGTCTCTATCAAGGTTATAATTCACCCATGTTTCTAGGAAGAAAATATCTCCCCCATGCTCAAAAATTCATCTTAATAGGAGCAATTGTGTTATAATGTGCTCATGTTCCTATGAAGATAAAATCCCTCTTTGTATCTATCTCCATATTCCATTCCCTCCCTCTCTTTTTCTCTCCCTCCCTCTCTCTCTCACTCCTCCATTTGTATCTCTCTAATGTTCTCTAATTTCCATGAAGAATTTAGATTTGAGGGTTTAGAGTTGATTCTTGAAAGTATATTATTTATGGTTGATGGTATAGGTTTTAGTGTTTATTATTAATGTGAATATTTAGGGTTTAGTGTATAGGATTCAAGCTAAATCTCCTAATTTGTTTAGGGTTTAGGGTGTAAGGTTTATGGTTGATGATAGAGGGTTGAGGGTCTACCCACCTCTTTATATATCATCTCACATCTCCCCCTCTCCACTCTCCTCCCCATCTCTATTATTCTCTATCTCACTTCACTCTCCCCTAGATCTACCTCTCTTTGTAACTCATATCTCTCTCCACTATCTACCTCTCTATCTCATTTTATATCTATTTCCCCTTCCTACCTATCCCCTCATCCCTCCTTATCAACCTCTCCCTCCACCTCTATGTACATATATCCTCTCTCTATCTCACATCTCTCTCTCTTTCTTTGCCTCTCTCTATCTCTCTCCGTTTAATATATCTAAATAATTCATTATTTAGGTTTTAGGGCCTATGGTTTGTGGGTTTATGGTTGATGGTTTATGATGGAGAGTTGAGAGTTGAGGGTTTAGGGATTAAATTTAATTATGTAGGTTTCAACATGTTAAATTATTAATGTTAGGTTTTAGGGTTTAACATGTAGGGTGTAAGGTTTATGATTGATGATATAGGGCCTATGGTTGAGTGATATGGTTTAGCTTTGAGGGTATATGATATAGGGTTTAGGGTTGACTATATATGGTTGAGGGTTTATTATATAGGCCTTAGGGTCCAAGGTTGAGGAATAGGTTTTAGGGTTAAGAGGGTATATGGTATAGGGTTGAGAGTTTAGAGTTTATTCTATAGAATTTAAGGCCTAGGGTTGAGGGTATAGGGTTGATTATATGGTTTAGGGTTGAGAGTATAAGATTGAGTTATAAGGTTTAGGTTTGAGGGTATAGGAACCTTGAGGTTTGAAGGGATAATGTTTAGGGTAGAGTGTATAGGTTTTATGACCTAAGGTTGATTGTAGGGTTTAGAGTATATGATATATGATATAGTTTATAGGGTTTATGATATATTGTTTAGGAGTGTATAGGTTTGATGGTTCATCCAAAAGGATTAGGGTTTAGGGTTGATTGTATATAGTTGAGGGTTTATTATATAGGCATAAGGGTCCAAGGTTGAGGGATAGGGTTTAGGGTCAAGAGGGTATATGGTATAGGGTTGAGGATTGAGGGTTTATCCTATAGGGTTTAAGGCCTAGTGTTGAGGGATAGGGTTTAGGGTTGAGGATATAGAGTGTAAGGTTTATGATTGAGGGTATATGGTTTAGGGTTGAGGGTATAGGGTATAGGGTTGAGTATATGGTTTAGGGTTGAGAGTATAACATTGAGTTGTAAGGTTTAGGTTTGAGGGTATATGGTATATGGTTTAGGGTTGAGGGTATAGGGTTTAGGTTCGAGGGTATAGGGTATAAGGTTTAGGGTTGAGGGTATAGGGTTTAGGTTTGAGGGTATAGGGTATAGGGTTGAGTATATGGTTTAGTGTTGAAAGTATAAGATTGAGTAATAATGTTTAGGTTTGAGGGTATAGAAACCTTGAGGGTTGAAGGTATAAGGTTTAGGGTAGAGTGTATAGGTTTTACAACCTATGTATGTGTGTAGGGTTTAGAGTATAGGGCATATGATATAGTGTATAGGGTTTAGGGTATATTCTTTAGGAGTGCATATGGTTGAGGGTTCATCCAATAGTCTTTAGTTCCTAGGGTTGAGGGGTATGGTTTAGGGTTAAGGGTATATCATATAGGTTTTAGGGTTGATTGTATATGGTTGATGGTTTAGCCTAAAGGCTTTAAGGCCTAGGGTTTAAGGTTGAGGTATAGGGTTTAGGGTTGAGGTTACAGGGTATAGGTTTGAGTATATGGTTTAAGGTTGATAGTATAAGATTGAGTTATAAGGTTTAGGTTTGAGGGTATAGGGTATAAGGTTTAGGGTTTAGGGTATATGATTTAGGATTCAAGGTATAGGATATAAGGTTTAGGGTTGAGGTTGTAGTGCAGAAAATTGTATAACTTAACAATTTCACATTATGTTTTGTCCCCTAATTTGTTGGACTTAATTAACCTTCTAATTTTCCAAATTATGCATTCCAAAGCCTAATTTTTACAATTTTCTAAAGGAGGACAAGCATTGAACAAATGTTTCCAATCATTAAATTGCCCATGTCTTTGAGTGTCCTAGCAATTTGGGCCAAGACCCATTTTCCCATGGGTGAATAGGTTCCCCTCCTGAGCCAGGAACCAAATTTAAATATTTTGTTGGCAACATTTTAAAATCCAAAATTAAAATATGAAGTGTTAGATTTTTTAATCTAATTTTTGGGAAATTGGATAAACACCTAGTTATTTTATCAGCTGAAATCTAATAAGCACCGAGTGGAAAATATATTGAAAAGCTTATGATCAAGAGCAGTATTCAGGAAGTCAAGAGTAGAACTTTAGAGCATTATTATAGTAGTTCAAGATCCAACATCATGTCAAATTCTATGTGAGTGTATGTGTGTTGATGTTCACGTTTTGTGAAGGCTAACCCTTGTTTTAGGTCTCCAAAGCATTCAAGCATTCAAGTATTAAAGAAAATATATCAAGTAATATCCAAATCCTTGAGGTGATGTACATGCATTCAATCCTTTAAGGAAGCCATTGAAAGGTGATGAGTTGCAGCATTTTTTTCATTCATCATTTCTTTCTTTTAGTTATCATTTATCATAGGCATTGGCATTGTGGAAGTGGAAACACTTACATGGGGTTTGATTGAGGAAATCCCCTATATGGGACAACATTTTCTCCCTCTCTAAATGTGCAGGTTGTAGGTTTGGAAAGGATAAAAGGAAGATTGAAGGAAATTTTTCAATTGTTGCATTTGTTGTCATCAAATCTGTTAAGCCATGGAAATTCAATTATAGAATTCATTGAAAACATTCCAACAAGTTTACAATTGAGAATTGGGAACTCATATCTAGCACCAAAGGACTGCAAAAATAGTTTCAGGACTCCTTATCAAAGACCCATTCGTGCCTAGGTGACTGAGTCCCTCTTGGTATGTTGAATCCAATTTTTGGTGATAGGTACACATTAGTCTACACTTTCCAGATCCACTTGCAAATCACTTTTTTGTTTGTTTATCTTCAAGATTTAGTATTTTGGTTATTAATTCATATAGTCTAATTAGGGAAATTACTCCAAATCATTTCCAACCCATTCCCATTAGGTTTGATTGGCTCACCTTCATGGTTGAAAGTCAATCTATTCACCTTGTTGATCTACATCTTAATGTTACTTTAAAAAAGGGCTCTTGCATCCTAGGTTGTTTGCATTTAGGACATAAGATTTATACTTGTCAATTTGTATACCTAGCACCTAGTTTCCAAATTTGTGCTTGCATTAGGCCTATTAGTTTGTTTTCAATCCTAGTTTTCTTAACATGCATAAACCTAAATTATAATTGAAACTTATGTTGGGATATAGTGTTGTACACAATTGCACAAATTGATTTATTATAATGTTGTAATTAAATAATTATTTAGTTGTGATGCACCTAGGAGGTGTGGTTAATCACACTTGCACAAATTTGAATCTTTGGACATGCATGAAAGATTTGAGGAATTACAAGATATGGAACACATGTTGCAGGTGTTTGTATATTTAAGCTTTTGGGTTTTCAAGAATTTTTAGGTTTATTGCAGATATGGGGCATGCAAAATTTGGGTCAAAAGGGTTTCTTGGATTGTGTTTTCATATGAGGGTTTTGTAGAGGAAATTTCATGGATGACATCTTGAGACAAAACAAACCTCACCATTGCACCAAAGATGGTTGAGAAATGAAGATTGATATAAAATTTTCCCTATTTTGGCCACTTGAAAAGATACAAAAAATTTCCCCTCCTTTCCCTAGTTGTACGATCGTACCATCATTTGCAGAATTAAAAATATTAAAAAAAATTCTTTATCCATTACCTATTAAAAATTCTTGCAAATAAAATAAAATATTATCAAAAAAATAAAATTAATTAAAAAATTATTAAAAATCTAAAGAAAAAAAATAATGTAGCACATGGGGTCCACAGACCCCTGTACTTGCAGATACTGACAACTATACTCTATGAACATCTATGAACATGCTTTGTCAGTCATGCCCACCTATTCAAATCTTTAAAAATGCCTTTGTAAATTAAAATATATAAAAACTTTTAATTAAAAGCTAAACTGCAACCCCCCCTTCCCCTACTTTTATTAATGCTTTAAATTTAAAATAAATAAAAAATCACCACATTTAAATTTTTTAATATTTTCAAAATTAAATTAGATTTTATTTTGGAGTGGGGTCCACCAAAGAGTTACTTATATAGCGAAATTGGACTTTTGTTCAAATGGGAATAACTTTTTCCCAGGATATCAATTTTTTGACTTCTTATACTTGTTGGAAAGGTAGTTCTGAGCACTACACAGTGATAAGGTTTGTTTTTCTAATTTTGTAGTTTTGATCAAATTTTTAAGCTCAAAATCAATATGCTCTCTTGTAAACGGTTTTGGTCTAAACTTTTGCACATAGAATCAAATTTTTGATTTCGAATAGGTGTTGGAGAGCATGAATAGTTTACTACATAGTGGATATGTCATATTATAATTTTGTGGTGTAGGATGAGTTTGGTACTTGTTTGATCACTTGTAGGTGCCTAAGATTTGGAGTGTGATAATGTGAGCATCCAGAAGATTCAAGAGGAAAAACCTTAAGGGAGTATAGGTAATAATGTGATGATAAGTTTGCATGCTTCATTATTTCGATCATGACCTATGTAGGTTTGTGGATTAGCTACCTATTTTCTTGTAATGGGATGACTCGGTGTGGACTATCTATATCCATGAGATTGTTTTAGTGTTGATGTAGATTTTGTTAGTTGGCCTTGTTTGTGGTCATTTATGCATTGGTATGTTACTTTGTGATGAGAGGATGGATTTTTAGAGTACCCGATTAGTCAACTGATTGGACTTATATCATGTGGTTTGATCATGATGTCATGATAGCTTGGTTACATTCATTGATTATACACTTTTAGTGGGATCTTTTGATAGTGATGATTTGGTGATGTAGGATTGGTTCTTGATGGTTTGATGAGGTTATATCTTCTTGGTTTGGAGATCTTAGTTTCACTTGTTCTCTAGAGTTGTTGGGATTGTAGTTGAGTGTGTGTGGGACTAGATGATCTTAATGGAGGAGATGGTTATCTTCATGTGATTGGAGATGTGGTTTCTTTGTTTAGAGTGTGACTGATATTATTTTTTGGTTTGCTCTTGATGCTATCTTGGATTTTTGGAATGATATGGGTTCTCTTGAGACCAAGATGTATGCATTGTTGTATTTGATCTCCTAGGAGGATATGGTTAGATTGTGATGTCATGATAGCTTCCTGATTCTACTATTGGAGCTTTAACATCGATTCTTGGTTGTTCTCTTTGTATTGAGTACATGATCATTTTCTTGATTACTTCATGATGGTGCTATGTTGCATTTAGGGTTTGGCATGCATTGATCAGTCATAGGTGCTCATGGATACTTGGAGATGTGGGTGAGGTTGGAGTTCTATTGTGATTAGAGACATTTTATTGAGATATTTACTCTTTGGAGGTTTCAACAGGAAGATTGAGAAGCTTTCACTTGGGTATGGATGTGAGTTCATGATGGACCAATAGAGGAGATTGGTCTTGGAGTGATTCATGATGACTTGGTTATCTTGGAGGAGCATTCTCATTCCCCACTCTTGGTCTACTCAGCAGTTTTTCCTATTATTTCTTTTAGATGTGTTATGTTTTGTGATTTGATTCCTCATGGGATTGAGTAGAGTCATGGTGATTGATTTTGGAGACTTATTTTAGGATTGTTTAGAGTGAGTTTATATTGCTTTATGTTTCATGGAAATGGATCTTGAGCTATGGGTAGTTAGATTTAGAGGGTTTTGACACAGGAGCATCTATGTAGGTTGACAATTAGCATCAACAAAAAACAAGCTTCGGGATTGAATTCAGTTTTGGTGTTTTTTAGGGTTCATTTGACATCTCTTGGATTTGGAAAGCTCTTGGTGTGTTCAAATTTGCATAAAGAATTTTTTTATCAAATCATCATTTCAAGGCTCTCCAAGAATTTTTTTAAAATTAATTTTGGAAAACTTGTAAGGATTGAAGTAGAATACTTTGTGGGGGAATTCATAGAGGTGGCATGTGAAATATGTAAAATGAATTAAAGTCATACATTTTTTACTTTGGGAGATTTTAATGTCAAATGTTTGTTAAAAAAATTGTGAGAAATTTATGAAAAGTTTAATATCTCATGATTTTGGAGGATTTGTGTAAAATTATTTTGCAGGGGTCCATGGAGTACTATTCCATGCTTGCACACCAATTTTTGTGTGAATCAAAGAACTTTCATTTTTTTCTCCTATCACCACCCAATTCAACACTTCTAGAGTACCAATTTGATCAATTTTATTGTGGAAGGGTATTATGAGGGTCATGGAAATTAAATATCATTTTTTATTACTTCATTAACTATTTATCTATTGCATAAATAATATGGGGGGAGTTTGGAGCATAAAAGAGAAAAAATAAAGATTTTAGATATTTTAAAATGCCTAGAATAGAGAAAAATGCATCTAGGAGTAAAGATAGCACCTATAGGAGTTATCAAGGCTTAAAATGTCTCATTTAACATTACATAAACTTAGAATATGGATTGCTATGCTTTGGGAGAGTGGGGCACCCATTTTGGGGCAATAATTGATGATTTTCAATGCATTTTTGGGGGTTTTTGAGAAAAAACATGGGCAAATGTTTGGGAGGATTGGGGAAGGAAAAAAACCTCTGTAGAGGTATTCATTGGAGTTTTTTGCTTTAGGTTTGAGAAGAACCGGTGAAGGAAAGGTAATGAACCAGTGTGTGAAAGGTGAAGAGGAAGACAAGAGTCATATGAAGGTTTAAATAGCAACAAGGAGAGCTTGGGGCAGCAAGAAGAAGCTACAGGAAGAGCCATGGTTAATTAATCTTGTGTGCAGATTTTTGTATGCTCTATGGTGGCATTTAATTTTTCCATTTGATGTAATTGTCATGAGATGATTTGATATTTGCAATAAAATTCAAATTTATTTGCATTTATTTTTGTATTGTGTGGGTGTTCTTTATTGCAATAGAGTTACATTGCATAGTGGGTTTTGTGAGTAGTTGGTTCTTTGCACCCGGTGTATGAAGCATGTGTTGATCATACTCCATCAATGGTATCAGAGCTAGAGGTTTTGAGTGCATAGGAATAGCATCAAACATGAGGTAGACTATGCTAGGATCTGTAGGTAGAGAATGAAGTTCTAGAGGATAAGAGTGTGTAGAAAAATCATGGTGAGGTAGTCTATACCAGAGAGGATGGGATGGCTCATGAGGAGGCCTGTAAGAATTTTGTTTTGGGAACATTATTGGGAAGAAGTAGAAAATATGAAGTACTGTGAAGACTTTGAAAAGCTCTAGGTTGAAGTAGATGTATTAGAAAAGGAGTTTAAAAGTGTTGAATTCCAAGAGTTGACAAGTCTGGAAATTTTTCTTTAATGGTATTCAATCTACAAGAGTAGAACATTTGTTGATTTTGATGTCTCCCATTGTGGATCGGACCTACATTAAATATATAAGGAAGAGACACATCCCATGAGCGGACATGTCACCACAAAGTGGAGGCATGTCCGTTCTTGAGATGTCTCATGAATTGTGCCTTTTCATCTTAACTAAACACCCAATCTCTAATTGGGGTTTGTTACTTAATAAACATAAATGCTTACCAAGTTCGATCTGAATTTATCTTGCACAAATAAATAATATCCAATTTGGAAATGATCACCGATAATGATGCTCGATCGGGATCCTATATGAAACATGAAATGCTAATAATCTGCAATTAATAACCTCTAAATGTAGATTGATAATATACTTGGAATGTAGTAGATTTTGATATAAATGATGATGTATACAATTAATATATATATGTGTGTATACATATGTCAGTACATATTGACATATATATACACACACATATGATCATCATTTCTATATCTGACCAAAGCTACCATATTTCAACACTCCCTCTTAGCTAGGGAAGATAACACTAACCAAGTATATAGTGATATCACCTTACTCGTGATATCAGAGGATATGGTATGCTTCTAAGAGAGTCAAGTCACTTGATATTATTCATAACATAGCTTCATTATGGTATGTGCACTGACATCAAGTCACATGATGTCTACCATAATTCATGGCATATCCATGGATATATAATTATCCACCATGATTATCTCTTAAGGATCACAATGATCTTCAACTGATATCAAGTCCCATGATATTCATCAAAAGTGTCCAAGAGATACTATCATGACATGTCCACAGATATCAAGTCACATGATATCTATCATGATAGTTCAACTCATCATTGTAGAGTTGTCACTTTACAATGTCAAATACAAGTGTTCATTATTGAAAGATCGTCACCTTTCAATAATGTACACAGGGGGAGTAGGCCCATAAGGTCATGGAGTCACACACATGACAAAAGAGTTTACACATTAAACATCTTTATATATTAGTACAATTTATAAACAATTTGAATTTCAGACATAAATGTCAAATTACATTTCAACCATACCAAGTTTCTTCTTGAAGTGTTCTACCTTGATTCGGGAGAGAGGCTTGGTGAGAATGTCTGCAGTTTGATCATTTGTACTAACATACTCCAACTGGATCACTTTCCTTTCTACCATATCTCTTACATAATGATAGGGGATCTCAATGTTCTTAGATCAAAGAGTCCCACAAGCAATTTATGAAGCCAAACTGCTTCTCTTGCTCCCATAGAGGCTGCAATGTATTCAGCTTCTGTTGAGCTTTGTGCAACTGAAGACTGTTTTCTGCTACACCAGGATATCATCGTAGACCTCAACCTGAAACAACATCTAGAGGTACTCTTTCGATTATCTTCTTTAGGTTTAGTAGGCTCCCTCTGAATCTTCAAGCACTTGCATCAACCTCCTGACCTCATCGTCCAAGATTTCCTGCAACACATGCTTTAGGAAAATGTTTTCCAATGCACACCTCTGGTACTGTAGAGAGTTCAGGGTAGACCTCCTCGACCTCATAGCAGATCACTCTATCTTGAATAGGTTTGCGGAGCTACCAATATCAAATCCAGATGACATTCTTAGAGCAATTTTGATCTCAGCAGCTGAAGAGGACTTTCAAGGGTTTAAGACATGGCCTTGCAATACTGCAACCTACACTTCTTCTCAGTGAGTTACATAACTCCCTCTTGATCCCTGCTTCAGAGCTTGCAAAGAAGACTTCTGGAAGTGAACTCCCTCTAGCCACCAACTCAGTCCCATGGCTGCAAGTTGTAACTTCACGCTTGATCATTTCTTTGGTCGGCATGACTTCCTCACAAGATGCCTCGGGCTTTTCATCACTAAGCAATCTCTCATCACCTTGTCCTGAAAGCATTTTAGAGAGAGATTACTAACAGTTTATAATTATCCAAAGAAATATTAAAGCTAGAATCATACAAGGTTTACTATCTCAGGTTATAATATGAATACATAAGAATTTATGAACAATATTAAAACATGAATAAGTAAATCAACCTAAAGGGAAATATATCAAAGGATTAGAATGAAGGGATAAAGAAACTTATCTTTATTGAATTCTGATATAAATTTTCCTTCCATCTTTTACTCCTCTCGAGAGTGCAAATCTCAGTACAACAGAAGACAATCTACACAACACACATTATGCAGCCATCATATTCAATATCGGACCAGCCTTCTCAGGGCAACATTGCAGTCCAAACACAAACAGAATTTTATCAAAGTGATCATCCAATCACAACGAAAATATGTAGTTCTCTTTTCATCTCAGAGTCACACTCAGAGATCTTCACAATTGCAAGGAATAGAGGTATCTCCACAGGATCTTGTCACAAAGATCTCTTATTCAAGAGAACCGCAATTTTGATTATCTCAATCCACAATCTTCCTTCGTCAGGTTCAAGGCCACTCAAGCCTGAACACGGCTCTGAATAGATATTTCCTCCAGTGATAGAATCGTATTTTCTAGACAGGTAGCAATATCTTTATGCAATTGTATGGCAACATGCAACTACAAACACTGTGATGACAGCAATAAAACACCCAAGGAACAACTCACAAATCACCCCCTCATAAGGATTATTATTCTCAGCTTGATAAATTTAGCTTATCCGCACTTGAAATGTCAACGATGGCAAAAGCATAGTCCTGATCACCTTCCCAAATATAGCCAGATTCCTCAAGTATAGTCGACTATGCTAGCGAATATATTATTCGCTCTAACTCAGTCTTCCGCGAAAGAGAATAGATGTAGTAATTTCAGGAGAAGCCCGAAAGACTCCCTCAACGTCTTGTCGTGACAATATGCATAGGACGAGGAATAAATATCAATCTCCAAATTACCCCTGTTCTGATGATGGTTAAGATTGACGCGACACTATATGAATATATATTTATAAGTGCCCTTGCTCAAATGCAAATCGAATGCCCAATGTCAACCTCATACCACCCGATCATGCAACGATATAATTGCTCTAGGCCTTCACGTCTCTATTCATAGATTCATTGGCAGAGATGAAATACAAGCGGCTTTTTCCCTCACACAAACTGTTAGCGCGAAGCATACAAACACTTATATCTTTAACTCCACTCCATGAGTTCCCGTGTAAAACCCCAATCAAAAAGGAAAGCAAATTGTTGTTTGAGTGCGAACGGAACTCGACATCTTACAGTTTGAGTCGTATACTTGCAAATTTTCCATCCACTTAAGCTGTCATTCATGGTGATTATGTTGCAGTAGGATGTATTTTAAATTCAAATGGTCAGTTCAATTGTAATATAGCGCCATATAGTTCTTGAACTTGGTCTATGCACTGCTGCTAGCATACCCTTATCATAAATAGGTAAAATCTTACTTTTCACAAAGCTTATAGCTCTAAAAGGCAATTGACCTATTCTGTTGCATTAAAAATGCTCAAATCCCCAATAGGAAATAATGCGCAGAGATCGTGTAGTCAAGACGGAACCAATGAAGTGCGATTCCTGATGAAGAGATGTCTTTGCTGACAATTACATGAGAATTTGAATTGTGTTGCTGGTATGATGGCCTCACAGTCCCGGCAATTGCTACCACTCTTTATACAGTCCCCTAGGATGCTCGATCGGAGTCTTAGCTCAAACTGGATTTCCGTGATTCATACACGTGAAGGCTTTGATCCAGAAACTGAATTCTTAACCGCTGAGTTCCCATCGCCTGGACTCAAGACATTTGCGATATCCTTGTAACCTTCAGTGATTAATACATCCACGATTTGCCTTGTTTACTCAATACCATCCTTTAATCTGCCTAGCGATGACTTTGTCTTCCCCGTCAGATGGTTTGAATGTGATAAGCAAATATTATCACGCAATTCCTAACATTGCTTCTCGACACCTTATTGTCTCCTGAAATGACCAATGATAAAAGGAATTTAACCACAACGGTCAAATAAGAGATGCCCGATATCGGGTCTTGGATAAGCCACAATAAATTAAATATCACTGATCAAGAGGAATCCACGGCTGCGATTATAGAGAATTTGCGTCAGTTTTAGAAGATAACGGAAAGAAATCAAGGGCAATCATGGCTGAAAGGAAACGGGCCAGCCTTCCACGCGGATGAGGTGAGGATGAGTAAAGGAGAGCATCATTATCTGCCAGACTCAAACCAAGGCCACGAGACTTCTACCAGACACAGCAATAGTCAACGCTGAGGTTCGTATTGAGGTCTAACATACAATGACCTCCATTACAGTCGTCTGAGAAATGAAACATAAAACTCATATTGTATCTGGCCGACCAATATATATATAACTATGAGTGATTCATTCCTTGTAGCAGTGTGGTGTATAAGGATGGTGAGAGCCAGAGGCTGCACAGCCATCATGCCATCGGAAATCTCCCGGCTGTGTTTGAACTGGAGGAGTATGCGCTTGGAAGGGGATATAGATTAAGAAATTCAGACTTGTGAATTTTTAACCATGGCTCTGATACCATGTTGAATTCCAAGAGTTCAACAAGTCTGAAATTTTCTCTAATGGTATTCGATCTACAAGAGCAAGACATTTATCGATTTCAATGTTTCTCATTGTGGATCGGACCTACATTAAATATATAAGGAAGAGACACATCCCATGAGCGGACATGTCTCCACAAAGTGGAGGCATGTCCGTTCATGAGATGTCTCATGAATTGTGCCTTTTCATCTTAACTAAACACCCGATCTCTAATCGGGGTTTGTTACTTAATAAACATAAATGCTTACCAAGATCGATCTAAATTTATCTTGCACAAATAAATAATATCCAATCTGGAAATGATCACCGATAATGATGCTCGATCGGGATCCTATATAAAAACATGAAATGCTAATAATTTGCAATTAATAACCTCTAAATGCAGATCGATAATTTACTTGGAATGTAGTAGATTTCGATATAAATGATGAGATCTACAATTAATATATATATGTGTACATACTGACATACTGACATATATATATACACACACGTATGATCATCATTTCTATATCATAGAAAACCACCATATTTCAACAAAGAGGAAATGAGAATGTGGGAAGAGAGATGTGAGAAGAAGAATATTCTCTTAGAAGAGGATAGTGAAAAGAAGAGCAAAAAGAAAGAGTGTTGCATCTCTTTGGTAAGGTTTGAATGTAAGAAAGAATATGTGGGGGTATCCCACACAAGTGAAGAAGATGATAAGGTTCAAGTTGCAGAGATAACATGTGAATGGAGTGCATTGTGTGAAGTGGATGAAGAGGGTTTGCAATAAAAAAATGTGAACATGGATGGTCTTAAATTTGACAAGTGGGTTGGTGAGGAAGAGGATGATCTCTTGTTGAAAGAAGAAATAAGGATGATAGATAGGTTATTTGAGAGGAAAATGCTGGATGAAGTTATCTTCAGTGCAAAGAATGAAGAAGGAGATACAACAAACAATGGTCCTTTGGAGGACATGAATACATGGGAGAAGTTAGAACAACCTTGTGAAGATGCATACATGTAAGGTTTTCAGGACAAAGAAGGTGATGTTGAAGCAACAAAGAAGAAAAAGGTAAATTCTGATTTTAAGTTTAGAAGTGATGATTATTTACTATCTAAAGAAGAGATTGTAGTAGAAGAAGATAAATTTGTAGTTGCAAATGGGTATGCAAATGTTGTGTTGGAACTGTAAAAATCTGATGATTTTACATATTGTTCACATTCATATTTTTCCAAATAAGTTCTACCTCGAATACATTTTGCTTGCATTTTTCCCATATTGCCCCATTGAATCCATTGGGTCTTGCATTTTTCACATTCTGGTTCTTATCAACGTGAGATGGTCAAGGTCTCCACCATCCATGTTGCATTTTCTACTAGCAAATGTCTGTGTTGCCCTGTCGGCAAGCCATTTTTGATGTCTTGGTGAATAGAGATTTACTTCTTGGCTATTATTGGCCGGGACCTTCCACATTGATTTTCTATTAGCCGAGGAAAAGGTTCCTATCGGCATAAAGTATACCATCGAGTAAGGATCTTCTCCAATTACATTTTGTCTCGCCGATCGACATGTAATGGATGCATTGGTGAGAGTTTTCCTTAAATGAAGAATCTTGGCGAACTCACCTAGTCTTGTCGACTGGCGGTGGAAGATTTAACATTTCGGCAAAGGTTCGATGCTTCGGTGAAGGGTTATAGTGAGATGCATATGTCTCATCGATGGAGCACAAAGGGTTTCTTTCAGTTGGCTTTTGATGAGAATTTTGTTGTGTCTCGCTAACCGACAACATAAAGGGATGGATTTCAGTAAGAGTTGAAGTTTGTGGTAAGAGGTTTTGGCCAGTGTGAACTATCATGCCAACTGGCAATGGAGGAGGCTTATCGGTGAGAGGTATTCTATCGGTAAAAGGTCTCAGCGAGTGACCTTCGGTCTCACCGATGGAACATAATGAAGGTCTCTGTCGGTATGAGAATTACATTCTCTTGGTGATCTAATGTAAACTCAGGGCTTTCGGTGAAACATATTATGGTCTACGTGAGGTTTCCCTGACATCACTGAGCTACGGCAAAGGCTAGTAAGACAAATGGATGCATCTCAGTATGACTTATGAGCTTCGATGTAAAGTCTTGGTGAGCCCGTTGGGTCTTGTCGATGAAGTCAATGAATGGTTTTCGGCGAGAGGTTGGCATTGTCTTGGCGACCTATGGATGAAAGGAGCATATCGGTAGGAGTTAGCGATATCGGTATGAGGTCTTGGTGAGTGACCTTCGGTCTCGCTGATGGAAAACGAGGGACCTCGTCGGCATAAAAAATGATTTGTCGCAGTGATACTCAAGGATGGTTGGGGTCTTTCGGTATAACAAAGTAATCTGCAGGAGGTATTCCCTAGGGCGATTTGTTATGGTGACAAGTTTGATCACGGGGGCTCTCAAAAAAACAAAGGCTTGTCTACATGACATCTCCCCGATATCATAGAGCTATAGCGAAACACAAAGGGGACATGCGGATGCTTATGGTCTTCGGTGTAATGAGCAATTGGTCACAGTGACACGCGAATGGTAAAAGAGTCCTCAGGGAAAAATAAGGTGATCTACAGGATATCTCCCTGACGGAAGTGGTCATGACGAAAGTGAATAACACCAGGCGAAGTGATTAATGATTGAATTGCCTTTGGCATAGCTATACAATAGGTCCTGGCGACTATTTCACTGGTAAAAAATAGAAATTCAAATATTGAGGCCGACATGTAAATTGATAAATTACAGTTGCAGGCCGACTTGATTGGAGCCCAAATTCTATGGAAGGCTGACATGGATTTTCAATATGTTTATTTTCTTGATGTTGGTGTATAAATAGGCATTTTTGTAATTGTAAAATCATCACCAGTTATTAGATATTTGATACACAACAAGTAGATATAGTGGAATAAAATTATCAGATCAGAGACTATTGTTGCATGATTTTAGAATGGAGGTATTTATGAAAATCAATTGATGTTGCTGCATTTCTCTGGTGTCAATTATTTGTTGAATTTAATTAAAGTATTGCTAAGTTGTCTCCAAGATTGAGGCTTTCTGGTTGTTTGAATTGATATGACAAGCTTATATATAATTCATCAGTGCACATTTGTTGTATCTATGTGATTGATTAATTGGTTCTTTCAAGCAAAGATTAAATCCTTTTAGTTAATTATAGTAATCAAAGAGAATCATCTGGATTGTTCAAGTAGAGCTTCGTAATCATATTTTGCATGTTTATACAAGTTGTAAACATAGTATATGCCAGATAATTTGAGTTTCTCCAGAGAAGTGTTGATCATCTTGATCTCATTTGACTCCACATACCCAACAAGGTACTGGTCTCTACACTTCATCATTTTGAACTCATTTAGTTTCGTTATATCTTTTTATTAAGCATTTTAGGATTTAGAGTTGAAGATTGTTGTTGTGATTGATTTCATTTGTTCACTTCCATTTTCCATTGTGGACAAATCATTGCAAGAAAGATAATCATAAGATAAGTTTGCTTAATTTAGAGAGGTACACCCGCCCAAGGTTTAGCAGCACCTAAAGAGTAGAAGGTTGAGTTATCTTGACCTTGTCTGTTACCCTAAAGCGTATCAAGAGATTGGCAGCCTCTTGAGGTATCTTGCCTGCATTTTTGAGAGCTAACAAATTGGTGACTTTGCTGGGGATACATTCAGAATCAAGGCCTTAATCATAGAGTCAGGAACTTTATACAAACTCCGCTGGGAATAAAGAAACATCAAGTTTTTCTCATTTTTTCATAAAAGTGAGTGGCGACTCTGACAAAATTTTTGTAGCTATTCAATCATGAATGGAAGAAGATCTCAGTACAGGGGAGGTCATACTGGAGCTCTTGCTGGTAGTAGTAAATGGACACACAAAGATGATAGAGCTGATAAGGGAAAGAAGATCAATGAGGACATGTGCATAATTGACAAAGGCAAAGCGTCAAGTGCACAGGGTGAAACATATAATTGCTATGATACATGGAGAGATGATTCAAGCGTAGAAATTTGTACCCCTAAAGATCAAAGAAATCCCTTCCCTTCTATTGATCCTCAGAAACAGGCTGAGTTTGAAGTTGCACTTGAGTCTGAACGAATTAGAATTTAGCATGAGTATGATCAGAAAATGGAGAGTAACCAAAATGTGTTTATTGATCATGAGCTTCCTGAGGAAGTAAAAGCACAGTTTGAATTACAGAGGAAGGAGATAGGGGAGTTGAAGGCTGCATTGCATAAAGTCTAAATTACTTCTCAAACAGCTAATTGCCCTCTGAAGTATGTACCACCTCCTAAGCAGGGTAATCATGGTGCAAGGCCTTCAAACCCACCGGTGTCTACTCACTGTCAAACATAGAATCACTACAAGCAGCCAAATCATCCACCTCATATTCCCACACAGTATACAACTATTCATCCACCTCCTGGTCAGTCTTTTATCCCACAGTATAATGCATAATACAATAATCCCATGCACCAGCATCAGTGTCCACCTATTCCTCCCCCTCACCAGCATACAACCAGGATCAGACAGTTTGATTTAGCAGGTTTTCAATTATACCCTTACCCTATGGATGGCAGTTTGAGAGGTATGGTGCCGAAATTTATAGGGAGCAATGCAATCACTATTGAAGAGCATTTAAGAAGTTTCAACATTTTCATCCAAGACATAGATGTGCCATATGAAGATTTACACATGAAGTTGTTTATGATGTCACTTCTTGAAGATGCTAGGGATTGGTTCAATAGCTTGCAAGCATACTCAATCAATTCTCTT
>VDFB02078349.1:0-71331 GCA_007258455.2 Sequoia sempervirens
ATATATATATATATATATGTTAATATATATCTATTTATATTATAATGATGGTATTATAACATATATATTAATGCATGGGAATCTTCAATTTTTGGTTTTCTTTATTTATGCATTGTGATGTTGTCTTGGTTAGGGAAAATTCTTGTAGGGTGTTGATCATCTATTGGGAAACAAGTTTGGAACCATGTTCATGATTTAAGAAAATCCATTCGAGCATGAGGGAGGAAGAAAAGGAGACTGATAGTTCACACAATTCTTGGAGAGGGAAAAGGAAAGGAATCAATTCATTTAGAGAGAGAGATATTTTTTAGCCTACACAAGAGGAAAAACAAGTTTGGGGATTGGTAGCATGTTTTCCTTGGAATGGATACAAATCACATAGTTTTTGGTTCTTTTCAGACTATCCAAGATCAAAGGTCATTGCTTGAAACATCAATCTGAAGTTTTAAATTAGTTTCTTATTGGTATGAGAGGCTAATGACTATCACAAAATTTTTGGAGAGCCAAGAATGTCGATAGAGAGAACAAGGAAAGAAGGGGATGTGAACAACACATAAGGAAGTAATTTCCTTTGTAATCTGTAGTTTCCATTAGGTGTTCCATGTTGCATAATTTTAATACAATATTCTTTGTTTCTCCATCATTGGTATTTGAGTGAACTTGTATATCTGTTCTTTTCCATGAGGAATGAAATTGGAGGGATTATTTCAATTGCCCTTGACTATGATTTAGCTTGCTTAATCATCCCATTTCCTAAATCGAGCTAACACAGGGAAGTCGATTCTTTAAAGAATCGATTATTATTATAAGTGGTTTTGACATCGATCTGTGCATATTAAAGCCTTGGACTTATGTTTTGGCTGATAGAATTTTTTCCTCTTACTATTGCTTGGTAATCTTTGTTTCCTATTGATTGAGTGAGGAATGAAGTTTGTACATCCTATGTAGTTGTTCAAGAATTTTCTTGATCAATTACTAAAATAATCTATAGGCTATTGTTGCTTATTGTTGGCTTTTTGTAGGCTATTAAGGTGGGTCATCATTGTCTTCAAATATTTGAAGTGTTTCACTCTATTCTACAATACTCAGTGTGCTATCATTTGGTATCAGAGCGGTGATATATTGAGGGTTTGGGAAGTGAGCAGAATGCCACCAAGAAGAATAAGATAAGGAGATACTCGAGGTGGTGGTTAACAATGCCATGAAGAAGGAATCTTAGAGATGTTCTAGAACTTTTTTGCAAGGTTGGATTCCATGGAACACGCACAAAGAAGGGGGATCATTGTTGATGATGTGAGAAAATTTGCAGAAGAACAACTATAAACTAAGGATGAAGCTCAAGATTAACTAGAAGAAGTGGAAGAAATATTTATAAAAGGGATGATGAATGTGGGAGCCAAACCAAGAATAGAGGTCCCCATGTATTTTGTAAGCTTGAATGGGGAAGAGCTCATTGATAGGATCAATGATTTGGATAGATATTTTGAGTATGGAGTTGCAAAAGAAAGAAAAGTGAAGTTTTCCTGTACAAGGCTTGAAGGGAACATGAAAATGTGGTGGGACTATGTTCAGTCTAAAAGATGAAAGAGAAATAAGGAAATGATAACCTTGTGGGACAAGATGGTTACAAAATTGAAGATGAAGTTCCTTCTGGAAAACTATCAAGCCAATCTTTTTAGAAGATTGCAGAATCTCAAGCAAAAGGATATGTCAATAAAGTAATATACGGAAGATTTTTATAAGTTGGTGATTCGATCAAGCCATAGTGAAGAGGATTTGGAAAAGGTGGCAAGATATATGAATGGGTTGAAATACAGATTGCAAGATGATCGAAGTCTCATGTCTCTAAGAACTCTTGAGGAGGCCTATTAGTTTGCCATTAAGGAAAAAGAGAAGCTTATGAGGAAGCAGAATCAGCAAGGATGAGGTAGAAGACAAGGCTTTAGGGAAAAATGATAGAAACACCATAAAGATGAAGGAGCTAGTAGTTCTAGTGGACCATCTAATTAGGAAAGAGGAGGCTATCAAAATAAAGGAGGGAGATCTTTTAGTAGAGGTGGTTATCAAGGAATAGAAAGAGGTTTTGTTGGTAAATATTTCAAATGCAATCAATAAGTTGGTAATAAAAGTTGGGAATGTCTAGAATTCTCAAGAGAAGTTCACAAAATTCTAGAAAGGAGCAATCAGATCATGCAAGAAGATCAAGAAAGCATGTGATCACCTGCTCATCACAATGAGGAATTAGAGTCTAGAGAATCTTTGTTGTTTAAAAAAGTGTTGTTAAAACCATCTACAAAGAATCATGAACCTGTACAAAGGAAAGCTCTATTCAAGATGAAGTGAAAAGCTAAAGGTAAGTGTTGTAAACTTATTATAGAGAGTGGTAGTATTGATAATATTGTTGCTATTGAAATGGTGGATAAGCTAGATCTTAAGAGAACTAAACATCCTATGCCATATAAATTTTGTTGATTACAAAAGTTCATCAGTTGTTGGTTGATGAGCAAGCTTTGGTTGAATTTAAAATAGGAAGCTATAAGGATAGTGTTGTGTGTGATATCATGCCTATGGATGTGTGTCATGTGCTACTTGGTATACCTTGGTAGTTTAACATAAATTCCATACATGATGGAAGAAACAATACGTACACTTTTGAGAAGGATGATCTCAAACATACCTTGTTTCCTTTGCATGAACCTACAAAGGACAATCATAGCAACATTAGTAAGGTGATGTTGATAAGAGGTAAAGATTTTATTAAGGGGAGGGAGTCGAAGTAAGTTGCAACAGTAACCAAGGAGGTGAACCTTCCTTTTCCTCAATGTTGCACAAATGAAAATAGTAATGATTTGAGAGTAGGATAGTCAACAAAATGTGTTGACATAGATGACTATGAATTTGGGGTGGCTATTGGTATTATGAAGGATCCAAAGATACAAGAGGATTCAAAATAGTGGTTCCAATATGAATACATGGGCATGAATTTGCATGGACAAAGTGTTGAGACATCACAAGGGAATATATAAGATGATTTGGATCTTCAAATTGAGGCCATTGAGAAAGAGTGGCTTAAACTGATAGGAGGTGAGAAAAATAGTGCAACTGCCAATGGTGAGTTAAAATCTTGGCTTTCTGACCCCACAAATCTAGTTGAAGATACTTTTCATGAATATGCCATGATTACAGTCTATGGAATCCAAACAACATAGTGCAAAAGAGATGATAAGAAACATTTTAAACACCATCTTTAATTTCTCAAAAGTTGTGCATACTAATGATGGAGTTGATTATTATTTAATAGGACTACAAAATGAATAGGAAAGATGCAGCAATGAGAGGCTATCTAGAGAGTGGGAGAAATATGTTGAAGATGATGAGATGGGGTGTGGAAACAAGAAGAAAATTTTGATGTATGGTGGACATGGATCCACAAATGACTATACAGCTATGACTATCATCTCACGGTGTAATAGAGGGTCTATTCTAGCCATATGTTGGAAGAAAAGGAAAAATTAATGGTATAGGTTGTGTTTATCAACATAAGGGGATATGTTGCAAGTGTCTAAAACTTGCAAGGGTAGTCCTACTACCCAACTCCCTTTGTGAGCTACGCTCACAAACAACTTCCCTGGGGAGCTTGATGTAGGGGCATCTTCAATTTTTGTTTTCAAGTTTTGTTTTCTTTATTTATGCATTGTGATGATGTCTTCGTTGGGGTGAATTCTTGCTAGGTGTCATATTGGGAAAAAAGTTTGGAACCATGTTCTTGATTCAAGAAAATCCATTTAAGCATGAAGGATGAAGAAAAGGAGACTGATAGTTCCAATAGTTCTTGAAGAGTAAAAAGGGAAAGCATTGATTCAGTTAGAGAGAGAGAGGTTTTTCAACCTACACAAAAGGAACAACAAGTTTAGGGATTGGCAGTAGGTTTTCCTTGGAATGGATACAAATCGCATAATTTTTGGTTCTTTTCAGACTGTCCAAGATCAAAGTTTGTTGCTTGAAACATCAATATGAAGTTTTACATTGGTTGCTTACTGGTATGAGAGGCTAATGACTATTGCAGAGCTGTTGGAGAGCCAAGAAAGCTGATAGAGAGAACAAGGAAAAAAGGGGATGCGAACAATGCATAAGGGAGTAATTTCCTTTGTAATTTGTAGTTGCCATTGGGTGTTACATGAACTACATAGTTTTAATACAATATTCAATGTTTCTCTATCATTGGTATTTGAGTGAACTTGTATATCTATTCCTTTTTGTGAGGAATGAAATTGGTGTGGAATTATTTCAATTACCCTTGACTATGATTTAGCTTGCTTAATCGTCCCATTTCTTGAATCAAGCTAACACAAGGAAGTTAATTCTTTAGAGAATCAATTATTATTATAAGTGGTTTTGGCATTGCTCTATGCACATTAAAACCTTAGACTTCTATTTTGGTTGATGGAATTGTTTCCTATTCCTGTTGCTTGGTAATCTTTGTTTCCTGTCGATTGAGTGAGGAATGAAGTCTATACATTCCTATGTATTTGTTCAAGAATCTTCCTGATTGGTTAGTACAATACTTTTTAGGCTACTATTGCAAATTGTTGACTTCCTATAGGTTATTAAGGTGGGTTGTCATTGTCTTCAAATATTTGAAGTGTTTCACTCTATTCTACAATAGTACTCAGTGTGCTATCATATATATATATATATATATATGAAACGTTATAAAGTAAAATTTAGCACATATATAATGTGAACCATATAAATGGTGAATGGCTTGTATAAAGCCAGAAAGTATAAACCATACACTACACATAAGGCTCACACATACATGAGAATATTATTATTGTTAATAGCACATAAAATGTGGATTGTTTATTATTGCAAAGTAAAGTGCATAAGATGGAAGCGCATGGGAAAAATTTGTAAGGTATTTTAATAAATAATATGCTATGTCATGTAAGAGATAGAATGAAAATAAAAGTCAAAGTGTTACACCGAAAAGCCACAAACAACCATATTAGAGCATAATACTTTGTCAAAATCCACAAGTTGGTTGAAGCTAAGGAAGAAGTTGACTAGATGTGACATCCACAATGCAAATAAGAAAGTTATAGGTAAACATTTTTGTGTTTGACTTAGCAAAAGAGTAGTTGTTGGTAGTTAAAGAGGGCGACTTAGCCACAATTGAGAGGCTGAAAATGCAAGGATTATATATGTGTTTTCCTATCAACTGTTGAGCAACCACATTTCACTTCAATTGGCTTAGTTGAATCATTTAGAGGAGAAGTTGGTTTTCATTGTTAAGTGGTGGTTGTTGGAAGAGAAAAGGTGGAAGATTGTAGAGCATGTTTCTAGCAATAAGTTTCTCAATTTTTAGTATAAGTAGAGGAAACTTCTTAACCTTTTAGTCATTCATTCATTCTTTTGAAGCTCATTGATGTAGTTTTCTATGCAAATAGGTTGTTGAGTGCATTAGTGAGAAAAGAGAGGTTACTTTGAGAATTTGTAGTTTGTTGAGAGTTTTGAGAAAGGATAGGTTTGAAGATAGATTGATCATAGAAGGAGTAGCAAGTGTGATTGCAGGAATTAAGATTAGGAAGCAGTATCTTCATTGGGAGCTATAATTCCAAGCTTGCTGATTTTACTTCTCTATTCTTTTTTTGTTGAAATCATATACATTTATGAATACAAGTGTTTGAGGAAAAGATGAATTATATGTTATGTTGAGCTTGCTTGCATGAACTTTGATTATTTCTTAGTTTTGCGAGCTTGCATGATATTTGGTCAATTCTATTTTGGTGAAACCTTATTGGTTGATTCTTATATATATTTATTCCTTATGTTAGAATTGATTGGATGTGTTTTCTAAACAAGATAATCATAGTGTATTAGTATAATACCTAGGTTTTCATAGACCATGTGTATGCTTACATAGATTATGAAATATGAGAAATGATAGTATCTTAAAGTACTATATTGAAGATGTCATTTTGTAATACTATATGTACATGTGTGGTTAATGTGGTTGTTCTTGGGGTTAGGATAATCCATGGATGGGAGTAACCTAGTTGGTCACTTAGTTATGTCATCACCTTTTAGGTTGAAATTATGTTATGATTGAAAGCAACATTTACCAAATCGAGCTAAGGGGTGGGTGAACATATGACTCTACTTCTCAGTGGGTTGATTTTACATCAAATGTTTGGTCAAAGTATGTAAGTAGCCATTGATTACACTTGTTGATTCACTGTGAGCCAGGTTTGCATAACTAGGCTGGGAATATCATGCATGTAGGTTGTAGCTAATGCATGGTAACTCTAGTTATGTAGGACACAACACCATGCTCAAGAAGGCTAGTATTATGAGGTTACCAAACCAATCTCTTCATCAAAGGGTAGGGCCATCTTACTAGTTAGGTAGATGTGTCAAGGACCACACTAAGTCTATGGTTGGTAGAAAAACACTTGAGTGATACTCTCTCTCATACAATTAGCAACCAAATTTTGAGGATGTATGCTCAGGAAGGGACATTTGGACCATTTGTACTCTATTTCATTAAGCTCTTGGAAGCTATGTATGTATTCATATATCTCGATCTTTTTGGAAATTGTAATTGGAAAATGTTATCTTTACATGGGATTATGTAATATGAAATCATTACTTGGGAATATGTAATGTTTCTTTATAAATGCAATGGAAGCTTGAAATAGGATTATTTCAAATGTGCATCTTGTTATTTGAATTAGAAAAGAAAAAATTGATTGCTTTATGTTGGTAAAATTGAACTATTCACATGTGGGTTAAAACTTATGAAAAATCAATTTAGGTAAAACATTAGGCTTGTTTCACTTTGCTTATTTTAAATACAATAGTGGAAAAATTTATAAATACTTAATTAGCTGACTAAATATGATTTATTTATCCAACTAATAATGAGGGGGATTTTAAATGAATTAAATAAATATATGTATTTATTTAATTTATGGGAGAATGTTAGGAAATGATTTATTTATTCAATTAAAATTGGAACTTCAAAAGAATAGCTAAAATGGTTAAATTAATCAAATAAATAAGAGTGATTTATTTAATTAATGTAAAAAGAAATGTTAGATTTGTTAATTAAGTAATTATGACTTAGTTAAAAAACATTAGAAGAATGATCAAATAGATTAATTAAATAAATGCTACTTAATTAATGTCAAAAGTGGATTTGTAGGATAGTCCTAGTGTAGTGATGACAAAAATACAAAAATACATTTTAGGTGTCCACATGTACAATTGGGGAAATCTTATTTGCTAAATTCCCCATATCCATTGAAATTTTATAGAAAATTTCTAAAATGCTTGAAAATAGTAAGAATATAGGTGACAAAGGAGGAGGATGCTAAGGATGGAAGATAATATAAGTGGAAATTTCATGAGCCAATATAACAAATTGCACAATATGATAGCAATCAGAATAAATTTGTCATGCAGATATATACTATTATAAAATAAGATAATGCAATATTTGTTGTAAGGAGGAGAGACAATGCTTAGAGATGATGGAGGGAGGGGATCAAACTAAAAGCATCATCTCATGTATTATCTATGATATTCACCAATCCTCATCCTAAACCACATCTAAATTTTAGCACTAGCAAATTATGAAAAAATAATAATTATCTTTAGATAGGTCATCCACTTGCTTTCATTTAGTGTGTTTTCATCTTTAGAAAGATGCGGTTGTTAAATTTAGGTACATGAATAATTTAATTCTTAGGATTATATAGATGTGGGGTGTAAACATAATATATTTCAATATCATTTCAAACATATATGATATAGTGGAAAATCATAACTATGTAAATTTTGTAGTTGAAAAAAATGAAGTCATATGATTGATCTTTGAAAATAATGAATTGAAATTAAATGAAAAATAGATTAAAGGTATTGATGAGAGATGTATCTTTGGATTGGAAAAATCAAGTGCTCTGCAACTTTGGCCCTGAGTGTGCAAAGCTTTTGTTCCGTGGAGGAGGGTTGGCCCTCCTCCATGCTTGGTGCTCTTTCCGTCTGTCTACAGAGTGTCCGGTTGTGGTCTTGGTGTGGAGTTTGGTTGGTCCCGTTTGAAGCGTGGGTCTTTTCCTCCGTTCTAGTTGTCTACTCAGATTCCTTTCGCATGATTTTTCCTTGCTTTGGCGGTTGTGTTGATGGTCGAGGCTACAGAGCCTCCGGGGGCCTCTAACGTGAATGCCTCTGCTTCTCATATTCATGACCCCCCAAAGTATTTTCGTGACATTGTTGCGGGCGAAAGAGGGAGGCTGCCAGTGGATGCTAAGTTCTCAGTTGGCGGGTGCGAAGAGGGGCAGGAAAATGGCAGAGAAGGTCAAGGTAAGCACCCCTTGCTTTCTCCCATGAAAGATATTTTGATTCCTAATCAACCTTTGAATGAGGCCATTCTTGAAGAAGATAATAAACTGCTTAAAACGATTATATTTTTTGCTGCCGTGGATCCTAGTAGGGTTCTGGCATGCAAGTATTTGGAGGATTGGTTTTCTAATGTCTGGAATAAAAGATTAGGGTTTCAATTTTATTATTTTCGTATGGTGCAGAAAGGATTGTTTGTTATTTTCTTTAATAACCATAATTCTCAAGCGGAGGTCATAAAGAAACAGTTTTGGAATGTGGGGTCGGCGATTTTTCGGGCTCTGGCTTGGAATCCTGAGGCCGTGGAGGATGAGGTACTTGCTCTCTCCTGCCTGTGTTGGATAACCATTAAACGGGTGCCTCCTCGTTTGTGAAAATATGTTCTGCTATTGTTGGAACCCTATGGAAATGTGATCAGGGTTGATGATACCAGGTCTCCGCTTCCGCATTCGGATGCCCGGGTCCTGGTTTCTCTTTCTTTGGGTAAAATTTTGCCGAGGACTATTGCAATTCAACTTAACACTGGTATTATGTCTTGTGAAATTGAAACCCTCGGAGGGCTCAACGCCTACTATTTATGTAGAAGGGAAGGCCATGTGAGAAGGAACTGCTCACTTATTAGAAATAAATTTAACAAAAAATCCACCTCATATGGGATGAATAAAAGGAATAACAGAAACCCTATGCCGACTCCCAAAGGGGAGGTCTATGCAAAAAATGAAGTTAGTAAATTTGGGGACTCGATGCAGTCCGGCCCCACCCCGCAACAGATTGATGAGAATTTCCCAAACCCTAACTTTAATAATCCTCCAGGTGTGTTTCCTTCGCATCGGGTAAGCTCGAACCTGGTAAAGAATAGGGATGCAACCACTAATATTGAATGCAATTATTCTTCCCTTCTCTCTGATCTGGAACATATTGTACAAGATAGTAACAAATTAAGTGAGGATACTTCAAAAGGTCTTATGGTATATGTGCCTAAAATTTTAAGGTTCTCAGGCATTCCTGACAATAATACTAAATTGAATGCTCAATAGCTTTCCCTTCTAAAGCTGATGCAAAGAAAAACCTGTAATGAGGCTAACAATGTTTTTGATAAATAAAAGAAATTGTATACTTTTAACTCAAAAGTTTTTAAAGAATGCAATGTGGGGAATTTTCAATCAGAAGAGAGCCTTCAGGATGAGGGCTATAACTTGACTTCTCAAACCCCTAAGGTTGCAAATATGTCGTTAGCTAATAAGGATGGTCCTCAGGACTTTGATGTTCTCCAGGTGGAGGAGCACAAAGGAAGTAATAATGCTGGCCCATCTCCCCTCTCTGAGGGAACCTTGGTGACTAACTCTATAGCTCCTAGAGCTTACAAATCAATCTCTTTTGTGGTTGGAAATGAGAAAGTTCATGAGATGTTGATCCCTAATGTGTCTGAAAATTTGCCAAACTTCATTGATGGCCTGTTGAGTTCGGATGGTTTTGCTTCTCAATCTAGCATGGATTCGGCAGATGATTTTGGGCTGCTAACTGCCAAGGATATCACTGATGGGGAAGAGAACCCTATGGAGGCTGTTGTGAGGAAAACTAGCAGATACAGAAAGAAAAAAGGTGTAGATGCTATTAAATCCCCTTTAGACAAATATTCTACCCAGCCTTAGAAGGATAAGAGAAAGAAACTTAGTGGGATCATTCCCCCTACTGCTAAGAGGGTGGAGACTGAAGCTAAGCTTCCTAAATGTTTTGATAATTTCAGGAGTGATAAAGGTTCTTCAGTTAGTGATCATAATTAATGGAGGTTAGGTGTATCTCCTGGAATGTTAGGGGACTTGAGTCTCCTGATAGGAAACATGTGGTTAGGAGGTTTCTTGCCCAGAATAAGGTGAAGGATTTTGTCCTGTTGCAAGAAGTTAAGGCAGTTGACTTTGCTTTGGAGACAAGCTTGAAGGTTATTTGGAAAGATGCCTCCTATTTTGTTACTAATCATGATAAGGGTAAAGGAGGAGTTGCTCTCTTGGTTGCTAATTCTTGGGCTCAGTATGTGATCTGCTCTGGGGTCTCCCCTTGTAATAGAGCAGTGTGGGTGATCTTAAAGAAAGACTCAAGATGCTTTGGAGTCTACTCGATCTATGCTTCCAATGACTATAGGGAGAGGGTCCTGTTGTGGAATTGGCTGTATTCTCTGCAAGAGGTTCCTTGGATTATTGGTGGGGATTTCAACTTTGTGGAGAAGGATGAGGATAAATGGGGAGGTACAGGTTGGGATTGGAAGGGCAATGAGAGGTTTTATTGGCAAAGGATGAAATCTAGACTTAGAATACAAGATCCCATTGAAGGGCAGAAGAAGAACACTCATGCAATTGTTTACTTGGTGCAATGCTCAAAAAGGGGGTAGAAGGATTTATTGCAAATTGGATAGATTTTATACTAGCAAGGACTTCTTCTCTGCTTCTTTGATGGATAATGGCTGCAAAATTGAGGTCTACCCCTTCTCTCTCTCTGATCATCACCCTATTTGGGCCTCCTTTTGCTTGAAGGATGGCTTGCCTAAGGCTTCTGGGTATAATAGCAGTTTTTGTTTGAATACCAGACTTCTGAAGGATGTCGACTGTAAGAATGCCATCTTGTGTCTGAGACAAATTAATAAATGGATGCTCAAGTCTATGTCACCTATTGAGAGATGGGGTGCTAACACTGAAGGCTGGAAAGTCCTCTTTCAAACCATTGGGAGGAAAAGAGCAAAGGACTATAGAAGGAAGGAGACCTTGCTCCAGGATAATCTTCTTCACGCAGAATTTGAGTTGCAATCTGATCCTACAAATGATGATCTTGTTGAAAAGTTTTCCTTGGCTAAAGACTCTCTTAGACGGCTCCAGAATAACAAAATCAAAGGCCTTAAGGTCAGAGCTAAGATGAATTGGCTAGAGAATGGGGATAAAGGCTCCAAATTCTTTTTTAGATACATTAAGGAAAAGTAGATCAGAGAGTAGATTGACTTCATTAATATGGATGGTTCTTTGGTGTCTAATTAGGATGAGATAAGGTATCATTTTTTTCAATTCTATAAAGGGTTCTTCTCTTCTGATGAAGAGGGGAGGGATAATACTCAGGCAAGAGAGCACATCAAGTCTCTTATTCCTAAGAAAATTAATGAGGATATGGCAAACGATTTGGGGAAAGTGGTGTCTCTTGAAGAAGTCAAGAAGGCCATTTTATCTCTAAAGGATGATAAATCCCCTGGGGCTGATGGGCTTCCAGCCGAATTCTACAAAACTTTCATAGATTGGGTTTGTGAGGACCTTCTCCTTGTGTATAAAGATGCCTTCGAGAAGGGGTCTCTTGGAAGCAAGATTAATAAAGGTGTGATCAAGCTGATCCCTAAATATGGTGATAGGACTCTGGTCAAGAATTGGAGGCCTATTATACTCTTAAATGTGTCCTATAAGATTTTGGCCAAAATCTTAACTGAAAAGGTCGCTGGAATACTTCCTCATATTATTAACTCTACTCAGACTGGTTTTATTAAGGGAAGATATATTCTTGGAAACCTGATTACCAGCTGGGAGGCATTGAATTGGGCTAAATCTTCCAATTAGAATGTTGCTATGATGCTCCTCGATTTTGAGAAAGCCTATGATAGGGTTGAGTGAAACTTCTTGCTGATGATGTTGGATGCATTTGGTTTCCCTGGGACTTTCTGTCATATGGTTAGAACTCTCTTTCGTGATGCTTCTGCCCAGATTGAGGTTAATGGAGTTCCCACTCAAGAAATCCCTTTAGAATGATCTATTAGACAAGGCTACCCCTTGGCTCTGGCATTGTTTGTCATTGCCTTTGATGCCCTCCATTACTTGCTAAGAGAGAATGCTTTAACTCCAAGATAAGAGGAATCAGATTACCAGATGATAACGAGCTTCTCAATTTATAGTTTGTTGATGATACTTCCATTCTGCTTCAGTTGGAAGATTGGAACTTTGTAAATTTAATGAGGAAGCTGGATCTTTTCTGTCTAGCTTCAGGTGCTAAGATTGCTCTGTCTAAGTCTTGGGTGTTGGGTTGGACGGATCGACCCCCAGAGTGGATAACACAGTATGGACTTCAATGGGGAGGTCCTCATAAGCTGGTTAGATATCTTGGGATCCCCTTTGGTGTGGAGACAAATTTGAAGGAAATGTGGCTTTAGATTCAAAATAAAATTGAGAAAAAGATTTCCAAATGGAATAGGCAATTTCTCTCTTTTGCTGGCAGGATTCAAATTTGTTAGAAAATTCTTTCTTCCTATAGTATCTACTTTGCCTCCATGTGGTTTTTCAATTCCTACTAGATTAATGAGATTTGAAAAAAAATTAGATCATTTCTATGGTCAGATGGGAAGGGAAAAAGAAAGAGACATGCGGTTAATTGGGAATGGTGCACCATTGCTAAATGTAAAGGTCGTCTTGGGCTGAAGGATTTGAAGTTGCAAGGGACTGCCCTTGCTTCAAAATGGATCCTTGGATCTCTAGATGGGGTGGAGCCTTGGAAAGTGTTGATTTGGTAGAATATTATCAGAGTTGTTCCTAAATGTGCTAAATCTTGGAAGGTCTTGCCTCTTAGTGATATCCTTTATAGTCAAGAGGTCATGTTACCTATTGGTTCCAGTGTTTTTAGAACTATTTGGAAGGCATGGGAGATAATGAAAGTTCATCTTGATAATCATCAGGTCATCAATGGAGATGGTGGAACTATTCAGTCTCATAGGTCGATCTGGTGGAACCTGCATCACAGAGGGAAGCCTCTGGCTCTTATCCAGGGCTACTTGGCAAAACGTTGGGCTTCTTTGGGGATCAGACACTTTAGTGATATTTTGAATGATGGCAAATTGAAAGGCTGGAATGAGTTGGTTTCTGAATTCAATCTTCCCCCCTCTAACTGGAGAATATACTCGGTCCTTAGAGAGGCCTATAGCTGTATAAAGTTTCCTGTAAGATCTAAAAATAATCCTGATCAGTTTAAAGATTTCCACTAGAAAAATGGCTCAAATATAAGGAATACTAAAGCTAAAGAACTCTATACTTTCCTAACAGGGCACATTGATTTAACTAGTTATTTAAATCAAGTTTGGAAACAGCAATGGGATAAAACTCAATGGCAGAATGTTTTTCAGAGTAATTGGAGCAGGCTGATTGAAGCTAAGCAAGCTTCTTTTAGATGGTTGCTTATTTTGCAGAAGCTTTCTTTTAAACTCAATTATGATGATATTCCAATGTGAAACCTATGTAGAGTTCCTGAAACTCTATATCATATTTTTTTTGACTGCATCTTTGCTCAAGAAGTTTGGAAATTATTTTGTAATGGGCTTGATATTTGGTCTTCTAGCAGACAGTTGTTGCCTGAGAAGATTTTGTTCATGCATAATCTTAAGTTGGGGAAAACTGCAAAGATTTTTTGGTTATGTTTGTCTTCCAATTTGCTTTGGTTTATTTGGAAAGTGAGGAATGAAGACGTCTTTCAAGGGAGAAAAAGGTTACTTACTGAGTCTTCTAGGAGACTCATATTTTATACCATTGCAATGCAGGTGTACATTATGGTGGCTATTTCAAAAGACAAATTTTGGGCTTATCTGGAGAATAGACAGGGTAATATTGACAGTATGGATGCAAGCTACAGGCATCTATGGACTGAGGGTCATCTTGGTGTTGATGTGTTTCTGAAGGCTCTCCAAGTCTTCCGTAATGAGTTTGTTGTGGGACAGAAGAAAGACGCATAGAAGAGGACTCAGAATGGTAGGCCTTCTTATGATGAGGTTGCTGCTGACAATGCGTTGGTGCTCCTTAGTGGTGTTCTTGGTGCTGCTTAATCACTTGGAGACAACTATTTTGTATATCCTTTTGATCTAACCTTGCTGGTTTTATCTTATTCTGTATACTTTTGTATTCATGCTAATATCTTTGTGGCAGGGCGAATATTGGACTTTGTTCTCTCTTCCGATTTGGGGCTTGAAGTTATTTTGTATTGGCTTCTTTTTGGGACTAGATGTTGGGCATTTCTTCTCACTCTTTTGTAATGAGGGGGGATTGGCTGGGTTTTTTCTAGCTAGCGTTGTGCTAGATCTAATGTAATTTTCTCGTTTTGATGTTCTGTATCTGCTATTTCCTCTATATTCAATAAAAAAGATCTTATTGTTCCCACAAGTAAAGTCTCATACCATTTCAAGGTTTTTCCTATGTAGTGAAACTATTTTCTTATTATCTTTAAAGATTTACTACACAAAATTCTTTCTAAATAGAGAGATATTTCTATATCTCTTAATTTCCAAATTCTTTCTCAACTAAGCTCTTTATTATTGTAGGGGACTAACTATTTTGATAGTAAAATAATTAAATAATAATCGAGAACTTTAAAATTATTGAGTTGGATTGTAATAAGTAGCTAGTCATATTAAAATTAGTTAACAAGTTGATGTATTTAATTATAAATTTAATGTTGTCTTGATTTTGATTTAATTTGTTAGATGATATTTTGAATCATATTTTTGTTTATTCTTTTAGTTTACTTTCACAATTATGAAATTGAACTTTGTATTATAGATTTGAACCTTGTATGTAGATCTAAACTTGATCCATGAATCTGATCTTCCTTCATTCAAATGTCTAAAACTTGTTTGTCTTGATTCCTACAACTTGTCTCTAAGGAGTAATGATGTCAATAGATATTTATAAGTTTGTAGGCTAGGATGGTTTTCTTTTGGCCAAGATCTTATTAACAAAGCAATGAAATGGAATAATGATCTAAGATAATAAGAAATAATGCAATATACTCATATGTGTAATTATCGATATAACATCTGTTTAAAAAAAAAATTATCGATATAACATTGATGTTTTTTATATTGACAAAAAACAAGTTTTGAAAGGGCCCAAACCCTTGTACAATGAAGTAGGCAATAGGCAAACACAATGAGTACCATGAAATATGGGACAAAGCAAACAACCCATCAAAACAAATCAAAGACACAACTATAGTCAAACTGTTAAGCTCAACAACAACCAAAAAGAAAGAAACAACAAGGAACCTAGGGATCCAAACTAGACAATGCCAAACCCAACCCTATTCAATCTTACACCCTTCACTATAGTATGAGTTTGGGAGAAAATTTTGGGAAGAACTTTCTTTTGCCTTTGTACAACTGTCTAGGAAATACCATCATCCAAGTCCTAAAAACTAGAAATGGAAGGGAGGGAATTCCTCCATAAAGGGCCCATCTATGTGCATAGTGGGAGCAAAGGAATTTTGAGCTAGTGTAGCCAAACATCGAACAACCACCTCAAGAGTAAGATGAAGTAGATTTGAAGTCAATGGCATAGTAAGGTTAATAATTGGAGTAGGTGGATGAGACACCAATATAAGCCAATGGAGTAGTAGGAGCAAGACTAGGCAAAGTTACACCATTTGCATGAGATCCAACATCCTAAGAGGAACCATCAATCAAACGAGTGGAAGGAACAAATGGTCAAGTGATATTCATGGGCATTCTTCCACCACATCATCACCCTAGCGTTCAGAGAGTGGACAATCAATTGCTAGGTGATCAATGGTAAAACATCATCTACATTTGAAGGGAAGACCACCCTCATAATCAAGCAGTTGAATCCAAGGCTTGTCCCCCACCATTGAAACAATATCCCCATGAAGAGACTTGGAGATATCAATATCCACCAAAATATAAGCAAACATTGAACGACCTGTGTAGGAAATAGTAAAGTCAACCTTTGAGAAATAACCAATAGAGTTGCCTATGGCCTCATAATAGGAACCTTCCCAAAATTAGAGAGGGAGATTCAAAAGGCAAACCCAAATAGGTCTAACATTGAGAGGTTCAAAAATAGGATTGATGAAAGTAGGCCAAGGCTTGACCGAGAGAAACTGCTCTCTCCACATTCACAAACTATTGTTAAGCACCAAATCCCTATCCTTTGAAGAGTCAAAAGATGCAATGAAGAAACCCCTAACACAAGGGAAGAGCTCAATCTTTCCCTCAACAAGAAGCTTCCATAAATTCAAGAACCAATTGTATAAACCAAGAAGGCCAAAAATTATTAAACCTATAAACCAACTCTTATGCTAATGCAATATATAATAGAGCTTCCTAATTATTCTTGGATGGATAATAATGAATTGGGGTTTACACTTTTATATAACAACCTTGTGTGCAATTTGAAATAATTTACCTTTTAGTTGGCTCATAACAAGCTTAATTTTAAGAATTAAATTTGAAGGTTTAAGGGTCATTTAAGTCCATACATCTAATTTAAGTAAGTTCCACACCCACAAAAATAATCTCAGATAAAAAATGATCTAAAATAGAAAACCATGATTGATCTCTTAAAATGTTCCATAATACAACCAAGTTAGAATCAAATTATTTATAAAATTTTAGATAACAATGTATTACTTTTTTGAAGTAATTATTATATTAAAAACAACCAATCAAAATAAACCCAAATAAAAAAATTTAATGAAGGATATACAATCGATACATTAATTATATACACTAACTTGTTTTTACTGGTATTTTGAAATATAAGTATTTAGATAAGTCATGTATTAATGGCAAAAGATGGAGATTATATTCAAAATGGTTGTCAATTAAATTCAAAAAAGAATGTAAAGCTTTGCAATACACATAAATGCCTTGACTTATTCCTTCGTTAGATCTGCCGTAAAGGAAAAATATTTTTGGGCTGCTTAAAAAGTAAACTAAAGTTTATTATGCATGCTAATATTGTTTACTATTTCTTAAAGATCATAAAAAATATTATAAGTTATTAAAATAATCAATTAGGAAAGGCTGTATATTGAAGCAATCACATAAAGATACAAATATGATGTATAGCAAAGCAAATTGTGGGGAGTTATATAACAAAGCAAGTAGTTGTGATTTGTAAGCATATGGTGACATTTCAAGTTTCATCCTTGTTAGAATATAAAAAATAAATTTATTAAAATTCTTATCTAATTAGCCGATAGGCTACATATAGTTTGAGATTTGAGACTGAAATTGTAAACCACTGAGTCGTTGAAAAACAAGTTTCAGCTGTTGTTTAATGGCAAACCAGCTGCAATTTAATGGTAAAAGCCTCCAAACTTTTGTAAAAGCCTCCAAAATCTCAGTTATCAATTTGCAGTCTTTTTGTCAATTTGATGACAACTTTCTTTTTTCATTTGCATTGCTTTATGTTTTAAATCTGTATGCAAATATTTCATAGTCAAATAATACTTAATTTCTTCAAGGGAAAAATCTATATTCGTCTAAGTTTATTTCATTCCATTATTTAGCATTTATTATTAATTGTTTAATCTAGCCACATGCAACTAGAATTTGCATGCACAAACACACTCTCGAACATATTAACATACATATAGTTTTCTATCGGTGTAATCCTTGAACCTCCTTTAGGTGCAAGTGCTAGTTTATTATATTTAGCCGATAGGCTACACATAGCGTGAGATTTGAGGCTGAAACAAGTCTCATGCCTGCAAACCATTGTTGAGTCATTGGAAAACAAGTTTTAGCTACCGCTTAATTGTAAACCAGCTGTCATTTAATGGTAAAAGCCTCCAAAATCTCACTTAACATGTAAAAGCCAAATAAATATTGATTTTTGAACTAGATGGGAACATTCTATTTCCAATTGCAATTTTTTTGTTAATTTGAAGACAACTTTCTTTTTTCATTTGCATTGCTTTATGTTTTAAATCTATATGCAAATGTTTCAAAATTAGATAATACTTAATTTCTTTTAGGAAAATATCTAGATTTGTCTAAGTTTATTTCATTCCATTATTTAGCACTTATTATTAATTGTTTAATCCAGCCACATACAACTAGAATTTACAGCACGTGAAATCCATACACACCCATGCACAAACACATACTCTCTAACATATTAACATACATATAGTTTTCTATCGGCGTAATCCTTTAACCTCCTTTAGGTGTAAGTGCTAGTAAAATATAAGCTTATTGTATACTATATCTAATGCTGAGGACAAAAAAGGCAATAATTCTGAGTTGGTAATTAGTAACAATACAAGCATCTGGTGTATACTCCAAGGGATACAATTCTAGGGATGGTGGGAAATCCAGAAAATTATTAATCAACATTTCAAAGTGTTAAGCCTGACTAAAAATGTTTTACAAGTGAGTTTTTCTCTGCTTAAAAAATAAACAGTCAGTAAATTGTTTGTTAATTTAGGCGTAAAAAGTTTGAGCACTAAATTAACAAACTCCTCGCCAACTGTTTAAGCTGCTTCCTTCACTCTTTACTTGATTAATGGAAGAGCCCTTCAAAAAAATTGTCTTCTAAATACATCACAATGCAATACTCTTTTCTGATGGCCATCCGTGTTTTCAGGCCCATTTATCAAGATATAACAGAGGTTCAATGTATCAATACAAGCAGGAATTTAGTAATGTGACACAATGTGTCAATTGACTATTAAAGCATTCTAGGTTGTAACAGCCATTTATACTATGGATAATTATCTCTTTTTCCTTCCAAATTTGTTAGATCTCAGATATTGCAGTTTTCTGCATTTTTACAAATAACATGTTCCACAGCTACTAATTACATAACATTAGCAATGATATTACCTTTGCGGTAATTAAATCTAATAATCTCCTGTTGAAGTAGAGAATGACATTATGAGGGAGTTCATATACTCTCTGTGTAATCCAAGATTTGTATGTGCACGCAACTGCATGCACATGCAGTTTATTGAAATCAAAAACTTATAATGTATGGGCTTTTTGTAGGTCTTTCTTATAAAATATGCTGCACAGGTTTTGGTGTGATGGAAACCACAAATTTTATTTCACCGTCCAAAAGAATTAAAAGTAACAAATGATGACAGTTACACCTTACCATCCTTCACATCTTTACGCATCATTTGACACTTCAAACACCTCATCATAATGTTTTTGAACCTAAGATAACAATTAAATAAAAATGTATACTCAAGCAATCAAATCTAGCTTCTTTTAATGCCACTTCCCACAAGTGAAAGTAGGTATTCTGCAATTTTAGTGGCTGCACCAGGTAGAGCTGTTTTCAAGGCCTTTTCACACATATCCATCATTAGATTTTCATCTCCTGCAATATAAACAAAGGGTGTAGGTTAATGATAACATGGGTATGTATTTTGGAACTAGCCACAGCAAACAATCAATGTTAATAAAAATTATTGGTGGAGTTATGCAAATGTTAATATCATTCTCATACATTACGATCTTTTTCCCAGACACATGCATGCATGGGTGTCACATATCCCCAGCTTTGCTTGCTTAACCCTCTGTTCTTTGACATTGACTCCAACTTACTGTTAAAATATCTACTTTCAAGTGCTAAGCGTGCTAAGTGTGTCACATTGTGCATAATTTGTTTCAGTATCACTGTTGCAGTCGTGCATAGAGAAATAATAAGTACTGCAATTTTACTAAGTAATGCCAAAGTCATCATTGCAGCTAGTGTTAATTCAATCACTATAAAGTACAAAGTCAGTGAGCACAATCTTACATAGGATAATCATTAGTTATACAGTGATTACAGCAATGCAGTGCGGAAATACAATAACAGGGCTGCCGGCACACAAATAGTGATAGCCTAAGTGTGCTCATAAGGTGAGTAGTTTTAAACTTTTAAGTGCATCCTTGCAAGAAATCACTACTGATAGTATTATAGCAAAGCAGAAAGCAGTCACCTACACCAGCACTGAAGCACAAAAGAGAGGGTTCTCTTTAAATGAAATGGTTTTAACCATTGCTTTATTGCAGATATTATTACATGTCTATCATACAATAAAATTGGGTTTACCAAAGTTCAGCATTTCATAAAATCTAGGAAAGGTTTGGAAAAAGATTCAGAATACCGCTCACACCAAGTGTCGGCACACATACATCCAAAAGATTCAGAACACCACACATGTGCACAGACGTGTGCATGCACACACATCCAAAAGATTCAGAATGTCACACATGCACACAGAAATGTGCACACACACACACACACATCAAAAGATTCAAAATGCCACATGCACATGCAAGTAAGGCCCAATCATTTTTTAGCCTAAGTCACACTCTATCTACTTGTGAACCCTGTCGTGTGTTGGACGATGACTTAATTCCTTCATAGTAATGATGATTCTGCTTCTAAATGCATAAGCATGAGTCTAGTAAGGGATATGTCAATGTGATCATGTCTAAGCCAGTTGATTTTTGATTCATCATGAGAAATATTGATTTTGTTTATGTAATATTTTGCACATAACTGGAATAGCTATATTGAATCTACAGGCAGTTGGTTGATATTGAATAGTGTTGATTGAACGTCACTAACCCAACTTTTGGGCTGGACACTTATATGTGGATTTTAATATTATATTGAATTGTTTATGTAGAATAATGAATCTATGCTGAAGCATGAATATGACTTTAGAGAGCTAAATATTGATTTTTGATTCATCATGAGAAATATTGATTTTGTTTATGTAATATTTTGCACATAACTGGAATAGCTATATTGAATCTACAGGCAGTTGGTTGATATTGAATAGTGTTGATTGAACGTCACTAACCCAACTTTTGAGCTGGTCACTTATATGTGGATTTTAATATTATATTGAATTGTTTATGTAGAATAATGAATCTATGCTGAAGCATGAATATGACTTTAGAGGGCTAAATGCATAATTTAAATCGATTGATTTTGTAATGTTTGATGATGCACTTTAGCTGTACAAATTATAGTTAAATGTTATCCATGTTGATGAATAGTGAATTTCCGCATCAATGTATTGATTAAAGGTGCTACAAGGTGAACAATGTAATTGTACATTTAACGCTTCACCTATAGTCTTTCATGATAAGATTTAATGTGAGCATTGAGTGAAAGATTTTATAGGTCAGACTAGTGGGGAGCTGGGATTATCAAGATCATTTCACCAACTCACTCCACATGGTGGAGCAATGAGATTTTATTTGTGCTAACATGTTACACCAAATCATCTTACTCAAAAGTAACCACGACCCCTTGCTAGCCATTTACTGACCCATGGTTTAGTTGGTTTGTGTTATTTTGTATTTAATTTAATTTTGAAGGTTGAGTGTGTTTTAAAAGGAATTTTATTCGGTCTTATTGTGAAAACCAAAAAAATAAAAAATTAAAGGCTTTTTGATAGGGTTGAAACTGTTTTTCAGTTTTTTTGGGGGAATTTCTAGGGCTTCTGGCTTGTTTTTGGGATTTTTTGTTGAAGGAAAAACAGATGCTTGTCATACCTATCATGGAAGAATATTTCTCTAGTTTAGAGAATTGAGGGGTGCAATTGTTGGAGGGTTTTTCCTTATCTTTGTGGGATATTGAAGTTGCATTTTTCCAGCACTTGCTTTCATGGTGAGTAGAAAGTGGAGTTTGAATGAATGTGTTGGGTGAATTTAGTACCCATCTACAATTCCTCCTTAAATGCCATTGTGCCTCTTGACCCTTCAGTATAATTCCATCATCTCTTTCTAAGTTGTTATCTATTTGTGCCTTTGTGCATTTGTGTTACTTTTGTCCCTTAAGATGAGCCACTATTGGGCTACTGTTGTCATTCCCATCCTCATATATGCATGAGGATTATTCGGTTTAGTGTTGAGTACCATGAGATGTTGAGTAGCTTGAGGTGTTGAATTTGTTTTGGATCCTTGATGATCCTCCTTGCTAGGGTGTTGACTCGGATGTGGGGACAGCCCTACGCATCTAATGATGTCACATGGTCAGATGGTAGCCACCTCATGTTGGTCTATTGTGGGTTCATATTCTTGCTTGAAGACTTTCCTAGCTTTAGCACTTTGATTCTATGTAACTAAATCCTTGAATCTATAAATATGCATTGGTTGTGAATCTAGTGAATCTTTTGATTAGCATGTGGAGAACAATTATAACTGCCTCCTAGTTGTGAGTTTAACATTATAATTTAGGTTTCAGTTAAATGCCATGAAATGATCATTGGTATTTAAGTGATTGTTTTTTATAAAGGAAAAAACAGGTTTTGAAGGGACCCGAAACCCTTTACAAACCAAAAAGACAAAGCTGCAAAAAGGACAGCCTGCAGCCAGCCAAAAAAACCAGCCCCCAAGCAAGGTCCATCAAGATTTACAATTAGAACTTTTCTTGTGGGAGCGAAGAGTCATGTCTAAAGAAGGCTTAGAGAATTTTGCTTTCTTGCCCATAACAGTAGTCCAGCCTTCTTCCACTTGCACTGCCTTATCCTGCCAAGCCAGCACACTTTTTACCTGAAGATGACTGGCAGCATCCACTGTCTCGGTGATTGTTAGTATGGTGAAGTTTTAGGCATTGCTCAACCTATGGTGTTCTCAACCTTGTGAAAAATAATGAAATGTTGCGATGTTCTTAATCTTGTGAATGATGTTTGCTATATTAGTGGATACATAAATGTTTGGAATTTGAATTTGTTCATCAAAACAAACATCCAAAATAGTTAAATGGGTTATTCTTTCCTTCTAATCTCAAATGCCTAAGATGTATCTTAGAGAAGTCTATGACTATGCTTGATCTCCATGCTTGATGTTGTATTGTTGTTTGTTATCATGTTATCTTACAAGACAAACATTGTCTCTACCTTGTCTCTCCTCTTAATATGTTTTGTAGAGAAAGAATTGTATGGACATGTTCTGACTTAGTCAAGAAATGTACTTTTATATGAATCATAATGATGTTCTAATAGTTGCAAGCATGTAGAGTTGATAGAAATTGACTCGTCAATGGGAATATGTGTATTCTCTCTCCCTATCTCTCTCTCTCTACAATTGTAGTGTTTGTCTATGTAGTAGGTAAGAGGTCTGTGATTATGTAAATTCTGGTTATTCTCTCACCTTGAAAAGATATATGGTTAAGTGTTAGTGATGTCTTTGGGAATGAATGCAAGTATACTAGTCATCTCCCTCTCATATCCCTATATGAGTTGGTAGTGTAGTGAAAGGGTAGTTAATGTGAAATTAACCTATCTTATAGTAGTTGAAGCAAAGAAAGGCTCTTCCTTCCTATTTAGTCTCATTCATTTAATAACTATGTGAACAATATTTATGGAAGTACAGATCATCTTGTATGCTCATTATCTCATCCATTCACTTCTTTTCCAAAACGTACATGAAAATGATCCTATGTTAATGGTGTTCACAAAAATTGTCTAATCAAGCTGGTTCCTAAGCTCGCCTCTATACCTACAACTTGTGGCAACATGGAAAGTTCCACTAATGTGGGTCATTGCTCTAGCAAAACAACCTCTAGAGAAGGCCAGCTCATTCTATTCTAGATACAACTAAAGAATAGAGAAAATGCAAGAAATTGCTGAAATGAAAGAACTGAAAGGGAAGTGAGATGATGAGCTAGAATATAACACTCTTCCATTTATCTCTTACAGAACTTTGAGCAGAGAATCCAATAATCAACAAAACTAAAATTTTAGCACAATTATAGCAGCATAAAGGGTGATCAATCAGCCATAGACAATAATAGTAGGGAAAGGATAGAGACAATTGCAACCACTTATATTGAATGCTTCAAGTACATGCATAGTTACATGTCATAAGAGGCTAGCAGGGTTCTAAAAACATGAACTGAGACTACTCTAGGGCTTAGGAGCAGAAAAGCCAGAAAAAAGGCTCTGCATACAAGGCTTCTAAAATCACAAGCATGCAAATCTGAATCTAACCTAAATAATGAGCAACAAACTCTTATTTATACAAAGCAAGCCAACATAAACTCCACAAATAGCACAGATGGTTAGCCTTAGATTATCATGCAAAAGTGCCTCATTGAACATAGCTCAGTGATGATTTGAAAATCCTTGCCTAAAATAACCTCACTTGGTGTGTGTAATAGCATGGATTAATGTTCATAGTCGCATGCTGCAAATGCATCTCCAATGTTGAGGCATGTGCTATTAAATTGATATTTGAATCTAACACGAATCTATTTGCGACCTCCTGGATGTTCACCACTTTTAATTTCCTTTATGCTCTTCTGCATAATCACAGGGAATTAGATCAAGAGATCGATGACTGCCACTTTCCTTCTTTCTCCTTACAGCTGCAACTGGCCAAAGCATCATGGGTCATTAATCAGTGGACCCCACCAACCATTAACAGTTGTCACTGCATCAATACTAACATCATCTTTATCCTTTTCAAAATCTTGTGTTCCACTAAATTCAAGTTATCAATGATGAAGATTATCCCAATGTCTCCATCTTTATTTATTTATTAACACTTGTAGACTGTTGATCAAAGAGTCCAAGTGGAATTGCAGCCTTCACCTAACACTATGTTTGGCTCCCTTTTAAACCTTCATAGATCATTGATCATACAAATCAATGGTTGATGCTTCTTCACACCTGACATTGGCTCCACCAACCTCCAAGGTTTGTGGGCCATCCAATAAATAAAATCCTGTGGCAAAGAAAGCTGTTGACAAACTCATGAACAAAGCTATATCAAACTCCAAATCAATGTCAAAGCTATCATTTGACACATAATCTGCAAAAACTAGAAAAACGCAGGCCATTGGATTGGAATATCTAAAGTGGAGATTAAAGGGCAACACCACGATGTTCTTACCATTAGTCCTCATAAGCCATTAATCAAACATTCAATAATTGTCGATACCCAAGATATTAATAAAACTTGTCAAATATTAAAATTAAGCATGCATCATTGATGAAACAAATCAATGGTCCATGCTGCTTCATATGTAAACATTGCCCCTATTCTATCTTTCGGCCTGCAAAGGATTTCTACTTCATCTTTGCAAAGCAGAAATGCAAAATTTCGACATGTGACAAATCGCTACAGTTCTGACAGCTCTCAGGGATCTTTTTCCTCAAGGAAAGATGGGGAACCCAGAAAAATTATCCATTGGGCTATAGAGTCCCTAACCAAAATTCAAAGGAGATGCAAAAAATGCAAAAGCACAAAGGAAAAGATACTTCACAGATTTTCAAGAGCAGATTAAATTTACTTCCATTCATCTTTTGATGGGACCTCAGACTTCTTAAATGCCCTAAAGCATCATTTCAGTTCAAAAGTCTCATAGTATGAGAAGCTCTGCACCTTTATCACTGCACTTCTAGTTCTTCAAGTGGTTTATGACTCTCTGTTCATCTTCTGAGGTGAGTGTCCCTAGCCAATCCTAAAATATTGACTCATTATTCTTTTTGCTTTCCACCAACTCTAGGAATCTTTGCTGTGGCAACAATCTCTTATCTAGTTATCTTCATCCGGTGATGAAAGCCCTATTGTAATAGCTTTTCAATTTGTCCAAGCATGTTTGACATAGTTTGTTTCATGATAGCCAATTTAGCTTTGCATCTTTTGTACTGCCTTTTCCTTATCTATAATATCAATGACTCTCTAGGAAGCCTCTTCCCATCAAATATGTATGCTGCAATCAATGTGCCCTTGGGAAAGATAATCAATTTATGCCCAAGCATTTTTGCATTTGCCAATTTAGGAGACAAGGTGCTGAGGACTTCAACAACTATCTGCACCTCTTGGCTTTGAATATTGGCTGCAACAATGAATTCTAAGGCATGTTCCATCCAACTAGTGGCCTGGGTAATGCTATCCCAGTATGATCTACACACTACCTTGATCAGATCAAAAGACCCTGATTGTTAACTCTTCAACCTTGGCCTTTAAGGTGATTATTTGTTGCTCATAGAAACTTATGTTGGTATCCAAGGAGGCTTGCTTTCTGTTTGAGCCCATAAACCTTGGTCTTCAGAGAGTTCTCTTGTGCCTTGATCTCATCAAATTGTGATTGCAGAGTGCTAACCTGCTTTTAGTACTTCTCTCCTTTGGCCTGCAGAGTTGTGGTTTCTTGTCTGAGCTCATTCACTTTTGATTGTAAAGTGATCACTTGTTGCTTGAATTCTTCTTTTTCGCCCTTCAGAGTGGCAACCTGCTGCTTGTAAGCTTTTGTTGTGCTTTTAGCTTCTTTTAGTTTTCCCATAAGCTCTTTGTTATTAGCTTTCTTAGCATTGACGAATGTTTCAACCACCTCGGAAGCTAATTTTTCATTCAAATCATTTACCTGCTTCTCAAAAGATTTGACCTACAGCTGAGTAACCTTCAAGGTTTGTTTGATTTCCACCAACTCTTTCTCTTGCTTTTCTAGCTTTCTACTTATAGATAGATACTAGGAGGTCACTCTGTTTTAGTGCTTCCCTGACGGAATTTATTCTGTTTTCTGGCTGCGCTCCTTCAAACTTATGTCCATAGCCTGTATTTGATAGTTGGTTGGCAGCATTTGGCCCTTAGGCTTGTCTTCTGTAGGAGGCATATGACCGCAATAGATTGTTTGACCTCTAGGGTCATACAGGCTCCTTTCCTTTGTTGTGTTTGGACAGGCGGTTGCTTTATTTTGCCTCTTCTGCTCCTTTTGTTGGGTTTGAGCCTGGATTTGTTGCATGTATTGTGCAAGCAGCAAAACTCCCTAGAGCAATTAGGGCAGGACCACTAGGGATCAATGCGGATGACATGGGGGTGAAAAATGGACTGGACAATGAAAGCTGCTAGGTGGAAGGTGGATGGTGGAACGAAAGCATCATGAGAAATGGGAACTTGGAAGGATTGGGATGGTGAAGAAATGGGGAAAGGCCCAGGATTTGAGAGGCCGTGAGACTCACTATAGTGGAATGGACTAGTGGAGGGCTGGAAAAGAGGGACCGTCTTGAAGGAAATGGAAAAAGGATTAACAGGGTTGGTGACTGGAAATGAGAGAATCCCAACCCAATAGGAGGGACAAAAACTAAGCCAACTCTTGAGGAAGAACTTGGGAGTGATGCAGGAGCATTCGGGTGGGCTGGCAATCTGCATCAACCAAAAATATAATTTTATTTCAGTTTCGGTTGGATTATTTATTTTATTTTGGTGTTGGGTGAAATTTTGGTGTTTGCAGGCATGATAAAATTTCAATGACATTGTTGTCACAAATTGACAAAATGTCAAGTGAGTTGCTAGGCGTAGCGGAGGAAATTCAAATTTTATTATCTCTCGTGCTTTATTCAAATTCATGTGCCCAGTGGTTGAATTGTTTAATATTTGTATTTTATAATTCTTTTTTCCAAAATTGCCAAGCAAGGAGACATCAGATTTTATTTTTAAAAAAAAGGAAAATAAAAATCAATTTGGAAAAGAAAAGAAATAAATTCTTCATGGAATTCTTTTGACATTCTGGGGAAATTGAAAGCCTTTGGAAAGGGAGGCGTAGAGGTTGCTGGGAGGAGTTGAAAACCAAATTGAAACCAAAAATTTGAAGTTTTCTGGCCTGTGGAGACAGGCGTGGGACATAGGAGAGCCAAATTTCAGTTCCATACTGGCAATTTGAAGAGGGGTGTTGGATACATTGAGCAGAGATTAATGTTGTTGCTATTGTAATTACAGATTGGGGGTGTTGAAATTGGCAGAGATTCATGTTGTTACCGGTGAATTGACATTGGAGGGGCATTGAAATGGACTTCTGAAGATTGTGTTTGTGTTGACTGTGAATTCTACTTTGGAAGGGGTGTTGTGAAAGCTCCAGGAAAGGATAGATGGGGAAGAAGGCATGAATTTGCCATACAAATGAACACAGATCAAAAGAAATTTGTTTGGAGTGAGGTTGTGTGAATTTGCAAGGCATTTTGTTGTGATTTCAAGTAAATTTTCAGATTTTATTTTTCCATTCTATGATTTCCAGGTGTTCGAATTAGAGGAAGAAAAATTCAGATTTCAATGTGCTGGGGAAAGTGTAAGAAATAACAAAAGAGTGAATATTGGTATTGCAGACAGGCAACCAAAGAATCATAAAAATTGCTATGCCTGTACAAAGTTGAAGAATCGATAAAATTCATTTCCTCCATAAATTGAGTCTTTGTGTGTTCATTTTGAATTTGAAATTTGATTATTGTGTCCATTGTGTGATATGAGTTTGTGAACTCAGCTGCAAGTAATTGTTTGCCTGATAAGGCCCACATTACTCGATCTGCACCAATGAGCAAGAGTAGGAAAGACTAAACTTGGAACAGAATTTTTTGTGGAAAAAAGGGAAACAGAACCAATAGCAAAAGATGTGGCTGCCATGGAACTTGAAATGGCAAAGAAAACTAGTCATAGATGATAGAACCAGTTAGAGAGGGAAAGGGAGAAGAAGTAATTACAATGAGTGATGCCAAGGTAGCTAGTAACTCTTGTTGAGTACTTTATTCTTGTTGATCTCCACCATTTGGTTCGTCTTTCTCTTGTTTCTCCTTTTCTCCATCATCTCCTCCCTCTAACTTCCTTTTATTCCTATCCTCCAAGGGGGAAAGGGAGAAGAAGTACTTACAATGGGTGGTTTGCTCACCAAGGTTCCTTGCAATGGAAACACAAATTCTTCTTTTGGAGCTCTTTCTTGGTTTCTTCGCCTTTCCTTGTTCTAGGTGGTAGGCTCTACGCTCTTCTAGGGCTGAGCATGAAATTCTTCTTTCCGAAAAGTTTTCTTTGATTGCTCCAAAGGTGGTTTCTTTGACTAAAACTTATTTTTGGAAACTAAAGTTTCCAAGTTGAGAGCCCTCTTACTAGCATCTTGTAAAGATAGAGGATCAAAATCTTTTACTAAACCCTTGAGAGATTTAGTTAACCCTTCTATAAACAAGACAACGAAACTTCTTTCTGTCACATCAAGAACCATTACTATCTTTGAAATTCAGCCACATAGTTTTACATTGTCTCATATTGTTTGAGTTGGGCCAACTCCCGGAAATGAACCTGTAGTATGGTTTTCACACTACATGTATTTCAAGGGAATTTGGTTGGGTGTAATGTCTCCTTTTTAGCATGAGCATGTTTTCGGATGGTTTAGCCTATCACTGGCCCTCGTAGGCTAACTCAGATGTTCAAAGGATCTTCTGAGGCTTTTATCTTCTCCAGAGTTCAGTGGTTTCCATCTTTGGCTTTCATTTGGTGCTTACAGGGCTCCGTTTGCTATACTTACTATTTATAGTAAGTCAGTGGCTGGTTGAGAGAGACCCTTACTATTTTTAGTAAGGCACTTGGTCGTATTGGGATTTACAGAGTTGACCCCGGTTTTAGATGGCGTGGTGAAATATTGAATATTAAAGGAGTTATTAATGTTTAAATGGCTCAAATATTATTTAAATAATTAAAAGTGTTATTAAAAAGTTATAACTTAACTTTATAAGTTTATAACATGAGGGTCAAGTCATCATTAAAAAAGGGGCCATGTTTATTATTTAATTATGGCGCCTATCCCAAGGTGAGCATTTAATATTAATCAAAGAGCAAACTTATTACATTTAATGAGAATTAAATGTGCTTTTTGGAGGAAATCGCACCTCTTCATGAAATGGTTATAAATTGCCTTCAAGAAGTCGACTTCTCTCATTCTTGAGCATTTGATTTGATGAAAATTGTTTGTGAGAAGAAGCCAAGGTTTTCTGTCTTTCAAGCCATTGGAGAACGGTAAACTCTTCAGGGTTGCAGCCATTTGAGGTGGTGAAATATCCATTGAATTTGGCATTCAGGAGAGCTTCATCCAGAAGTTCTATTTGTGCTTAAAGGTGAAGTTTTTATCTAGGGTTTGAAGATTATTGAAGGACTATCAAGTGCAGACCCGAAGATTCATCATTGGCAACCATTAGCGATCAGATTTCAAGCTTTGTGTTGGCTGCTACAGTGACACGTGAACAGTACCCTCGCTACAGTGATTCGCTATAGTGATTGCTACAGTGATGTGCTTGGTGTTGTTTCATCGACATTTTGAGAGGGTTTCTATTGCTATGATCATTTCCTGAATTTGCCAATATGCTGATATGAAGTTTGCTGAGAAACATTTCCCAGATTGTTGGTTACACTTCCAGAATTTGCTGTTATACAGTTTCAGACCTGCAATGATAGATATTGATTTCCGGGTACATTTGCATTTTTTTTTGCAAAAGAATATTAATCTGATCTGAGTCTATATTGTATTTGAGAAAATTGTAATCAGATTTGAGACTGTTATTTCATTATTGATGCATTATTGTACTTTGTAATTGGTAAATGATATTTGCATTCATAATTATTGCCTGGCATCTTATTGAAACAAACAAACAATATCATATATTGTTGGAAACCAAAAAGCATAAAACCCTCAAAACACAAAATTGCAAAATAAAACCAAAAAAAATCAGTCCCCGCAGTCGAGAGAAGACGAGTTCTTACATTGGGATCTTACCCAGTTCAGCTGATTCATGATATGGTTAAAGAAGAAATCTGTGTAGCAATTTAAAGTAAGGACTCATGATGAGAAAAGAATGAATGGCATCTTTTCCAATTTTCAATGCCAATGTTCTAAACTCCAAGCACAACCATATCAAGATGGTTTTTGTAGCAATATAAATCCAAACAGAACAGCAATTTGAATGATCTAAGGGTCTGCACCATTTCAAAACATTGTATAGCAAGGTAAAGTCTAAGCATAGTAACAAACGAATCTCCAAGCCTCTCCCATCGCTAACGCCCCAAATCACAAGCAATATTGATTAAAATTCCTATGCAGCGTATACATATGGATTTGCAGCTCCAAAAAGAACATAGCACAATCAAAGGGGCCGTGGAATGTCCAAACAGTGTGCAGCAGCTAAAAGAATGATAAAATCTTCAAACTATTAGCAAAGATTGTAACACCCCCTTCTTAGGCGTAAGCACCAAACAGAGACACTAAGCCTATTTTAATTCCCGTAGGCTAATTGGGAGGAAAAAGGGAATAATTAATAAATTATATTAAGTTGTCAAATGTTCGGGCTACTTACATTTAATTAATTATTTTGTTTTTATGGTGGGAAAATGAATAATATTTTATTATTTTTGGAAAAAAGTGTATAAAGAGAGGAAGGGGAAAGGAAAAAAGCATTCTTGACATTTCATTTCAAAAATTTCAGTTTGGCGAGTGAGCAACTATTCATCGTTTTCCCTAGGACGAAAACCCTACAGTGAAATTGGTTTCAAGGATGAAAACCCTCCTAGCTAATCTATAGATGGATTCATCCAAGATTCACAGGTTCTTTGGAGGTTGAGAAGATTTATACCCAAGTATTGAAATATTATTTTGGCAATTATTTAGTTTGTGGCCATGCCTAGAGAATTAATTTAAATATTATTTTGGCAATTATTTGCAAGCAAATTCCAATTGATTTCATGAAGAGGTTTTTGGTATGGATGATGGAGTGATTTAGAACACCAGGTATTAGCCAGCCATTCCACTTTGGAATGTTATTTTATTTCCCAAGGCAGGTCAAACAAGGGAGACAAGTCGTGACATAGGCAAAGAGGGCCAGTGAACCATTTCTGGAACCAGTGCATGTTTTAAAAAGGTGACTGCTGAAATAGAAGGGGTTGTGGGACCCATCCAAACACCCAGCTGCTATCTTTCTGCACTTCTATATGGCGTCAGACCTTAGGAGTCTGCCGTGGAAAGTGCTAGGGAGTAGGGGAATGTTTTAAGGAGTCGTGGAAATCATTTACATCTGCCGCCACTCTTCTGTTATACATTATTCACCAGGAGTTACTGGCTGCAGCATTACCATTGCTATCTTTGCACAAAAACTGGGATGTGGGAATGAAAAGGAATCAAAAGATAATCCCTACTGTATATTTATGAGTTCTGGAACATTACACAGCCAATGACATCCCTATTAAATGAATATTGCAGTGTTATATTGAGCGCTATCATTTGTCAAAGGCAACTCAAGTCTGCAGCAACTATACAATAATTCAGGTGCGATTGCAGCATAACAATGGAAACATATTAGTTTTGATAGAGGAATAAACCAGTCCAATTGTTGGCATCAGCAAGCAACTGAACTCACCATTCAAAAGTCAGACTACTCTTATTAAACAATAGATATAATGTTCTATCTCCAATAATGATGTCATGAGTTATGTGTGCAATTAACATTAGTAACTTATTAGAGGAAACGCATATATGCTATTTATTTCAGTTCAGCCAGTAACAGATACATTTTATCAAACATTTATAAATTGCTATCACTTATATGTTGTTTTAATTGAAAGACAATGTTATTTCATTAGGAATGTAGGCTTTGGTGGTATTTTATTCTTTAAGTTAGTCCCAACATTATTTGAATATAATTGTGAGGGGCAACTTAATATTTTATTATTATGGGCTGCCTAAATGGGGAATAATAAAGCCTTTTGTAACTCATAGGAATATTTTCTTATATTAGGAATGAGAGTTATAAACAAATTTTAGAGGGGAAAATCTTGAGGGGAGTTAGAAGTTAAATTTATCCTAGAATATCTAAAGAAAGAAAAAAATATTAATTCATGGTAGTTGAGGGGAAAAGAAAGAGAAAAAAAGAAATAATATTTTATTTTTCCCTCAACCAGTCTTTAAAAGAAGAAAAAAACTCAATGGAGATATCAGTCCGGACTTCTCTCAAATTTACAGAACATTTGTGTTCACAAACTCAATCCAAGGATGAAAACCCTCGAGGTTGCTATGGAGTTCAGGAACAAAAATTCTCAAAATTCTAGTTGGTGATTCCACCCAAGAATTGCACAGAGCTTCATCAGCATTTCCAATTTTTGGTTTGTGGAAGTTTTTTAGTTTTGCAGGTTTCCAGTATTTCAATGTTTCAGATTGGTGTTGTGAGTTTCAGTATTATTTTCCAGTTGGTATTCCTAGTTCCCAATTTGTATGCTATTTCAGTTTGCCTTTAGATTGAAGGTTTCAGAGAATCAGAATAATTAATAATATTCAGATACCTTATCCTTGTTATTGTCCATACCAATTTACTGACAGTAAAATGTTATAACTTCTGAGCTATGTTTATGCTTTGAATTACTGTTCAATCTGCTGTTATTATTTAGTAAATGTAACTTTCGATTGGTTTTAAACTTTTACACAATTGAATATTCATCCAATTGCAATGCTAAGCTAGTTGTGGTCTGTCTAAAGGGTTTGTTTAATATGTTAGTATGCCATATATATATTTCTTTCTCAACTCCATACAAACCATTCACAGCAAATTTATTTGAGGATGACCATTCAATTTAAGTGAGGCCAACACGAGATAGCATACTCTGACATGTTTGTCTACAGCTGCATCCCTCATCAAAGGAGTCACAGGTAATATGGTGTTTAAAGCTATATCCAAACTTCCAATTTCCATACTTAGAATACCAAGGGTGCAGTGACAATTCAGGGAACAAGGTTAGTATTTCTTTGTGCTAAACCTGCCACTAAAAGTTTTGGTTATTGACAGAATTTCATGTAAGGGAAATTCATATAGGGGTGACTATATTCCTCTACCACAGCCTTCAAGTTAATGTTTCATAGCTGGTTGGAAATCGCAGTAGTTTGCAGTAATTATCATTAGTAATTACAAAGCTATCTTCAAGTTGGTCGTACTATAGTCTGATTGACTACCAACTCATTTTGTAGGGGCTGTGACATATTCTAATCACAGATTACCAGCACCAGGTCGCAGGTGAATTGGGACATTTTGCTACAGCTTGTCATAGATTTTGCAGGCACTCAATAATTTATTGATAGTGATCGCAGCAGCGAAGTATTGGCTGTGTAATCATTGGTAATTCATATACTTGCCAAATCTTGTAAGTTTCTGAAGTTTGTAATCTCAATGCTTTTCAAGGGATGAATTTGTCAAACTGAACTTTTAATTGTTTTAAAAAGAGCTCCAGATTATTATAGTTGCTGTAGCCATTGATATTTCTTATTATTTCAGTTTATATAAGAATCAGAAAACCCAAAGAAATTGCACGTATTTCAAAAAACCAAGAAAGGGGCATCACAATCTGTCAGAGAGTTTTTAACACAATCCAATAAGCAACAGAACTAAAATCTTAGAACAATATTGCAGCGTAAAATAGAATTAATCATCTATAGATAGTAATAGGGGAAGGATAAAGATAACCAAAGCCACTTATATTGAATACTTCAAGAACATGCACAGTTGCATACCATAAAAGGCAATTAGAGTTCTAGAAAGATGAATTAAGACTACTCTAGCGTTTGTGTGCAGAAAAGCCAGAGAAAAAACCCCGCATACAAGGCTTCTAAAAATACAAGCTTATAAATATAAATCTAACCTAGACAATGAGCAATGAACTCTTATTTATTCAAAGAAGGCAACAATAACTCAGAAAAAAGCACAGGTGGCTACCCTTGGATGATCATACAGGAATACCTCACTGAATGCAGCTTGGCATATTGAGTAACTTGAAAATCCCCACCCAAAATAACCTCCCAATAGGTGCATGTATTAATGGTCGTAGTGGAGGAGTAGTTGCATGCTGGAAATGCATCTTCGATGATTTGCATGCCCCATTAAATTCATATTTGACTTCAATTAGAATCCGTTCATAGCCTCATGGATGTTCACCATTTTTTATTTCCTTTATGCTCTCCTGGTGTTTGTGGGCCATTAGATCAGGAGATCAACAATTGTTTTCCTTCTTTCTCCTTACAGCTGAACTCAACCAAAGCATCATGGGCCATTGATTAGTGGACGCCACCAAGCATTGACAACTATCGCTGCATCAATACTAATATCTTTATCCTTCTCAAATCAAATGTACTACTAGATTCAATTCATTGACACTGAGGATTATCCCGATGGTTTAAACTTTATTTATTTAGTAACCTAGAGACCATTGGTCAAGGAATCCAGCAATGGTTGCTTCACCTGAAAATATTCAAGAATCCATTTTCAACCTTTGTGGGTTGTTGATCAAACAAATCAACAATGGTCGCTTCTTTACACCTAACATTGTCTCCAACAACCTCCAAACATTCATGGACTGTCCAATTAGTAAAATCCTGCAATGGAGCAAGCTTCCTAATGAACTCATGACCAAAGTTGTATCAAACTCCAAAAGATACTTTGTATGCCCACCCATCCTTGTATCAACCAATGTCAAGGCTACCATCTAACACATATCCTCTCCAAAAAATGGAACCAACACAAGCTATTGGATCAAAAGATCCACAGCAGAGATTAAAGACTGACACCGCAATGTTCTTACTCTTCATTAGTCCTTGTGAACCATTCATCAAAGATCCAATGATTACCAATACCCAAATTATTTACAAAACTTGTCAGATATTAGAATTGAGCAAGCATTGTTGATGAAACAAATCAACAATCTGCATTGCTCGTGTTCTATCTTCCTACCTACAAAGGATGATTTCTTCATCTATGCAAGGAAAAAATGTTAGTTTTTCAGATCAGAAATGTAAACAAGCAAAAAATGCAACACATAACCAATGAACACAGTGATTACCCTGGGAAAACCCTCCTACTCGAGGGAGAATAACCCAGCAAATAATATTCTCATATAAATCAGAAGAATAAGTGCAGAAGACTGCATACAAAATCAGGCCCTAGAATAGGCCGAGTCTTATACAATGAGATATGTCACTTCTCCTTGAAGCGAATGATAATGCTTCTTCTTGAAATGGATCTGCTGCTGAAGAATGCGAACCTGCTTCTGAATAGATGTGAATTGGAGTGAATGAATTGATGATGAAATGAGAGGACTCTATCCTCTTTAAATACAATGCTAGGCGACCTCCTTTCTAGGTCGGCTCTAGAAAAATACAAATATTATTTGTAAGACAAAGGCCGACCTGCTTGAAGATTATTTTATTTTAAGGGAAAATATCTCCCAAAGCTATAAAACACTAGGGAGGTATTTTCAAATATCCTAGTCATGGAGTCTCTCAACATGACACCCACAATGGCTACACCCATTTGTGGAAAAACACATCTCAGTCTCAGAGATGTACATGAGTTCATCATGGAGTCTCTCAACATGATGTCCACAATGGCTACACCCATTTGTGGAAAACACATCTTAGTCTCAGAGATGTACAAAGGTTTGTCATGGAGTCTCTCAACATGACGTCCACAATGGCTACTCCCATTTGTGGAAAGAAACACATCTTAGTCTCAGGCTAAGTCACCGCATTCGCCGAATTTTCGGCTTCAGATTCGAAATTCGGCGAATTTGAAAAATGCCTATAATATTCGTTTAAATTCGCTAGAAATTCGTACTGAAGCGGCGCAAAAGGATAAAGCTTTGAAACGAGTGTCTCTGCCTGCGTTAAGAATGGGGAAAATATGAGAGTTTACGGCTAACTATATGATTGGAAAAAAACAAGTGTTCATTTCAACTACCTATTGAATGCGAACGAAATTTTTAAAGTTCTGTAAATTGAATGCGAAGGGTTAACTGTAGGAGCGGCTGGTTCGTAAATTGTTTTATGCTTGATAGCCGATAGGAATGTGAACGAAATTGTTGACCAGTCGTGTCTTCACCATAGGGCGGGCCTGAGAGTAGAAGCGTTGCCTTTAACCGTAGATGCCCATGCCAGTCCATGCCATCGCCGATCTGAACATTTTTCCGCAGCTCCCGCGCACATATCATATACTCGCTCACCTAAAATGAATGTATTTTTAGATATAAGTTTATGGTAGCTTTTAAAATAAATCGATTTTTTGTTTTATTTTTATGTTTTTAATTTAAATCTAGGTTTTATGTTTTATCTTTAAAGTTTTATTTTTATGTTTTTTAATTTTTTAGAAATTAGAGTTATAAATAAAAACATGTTTATTTAAATGTTTTTAAAATAAAATTTAGTATTTTACTTTTGATGTTTAGAAATTAGAGTTACAAATTAAAAAATATGTTTATTTAAATGCTTTTTAAAATAAAACTGATTGATTGTTTATTATGTCTTAATGTCTTTTGAAATAAATTTAGTGAATGTTTTGAACATTTAGATAATTTTGTGGGTATATGATTTATATTTATTAAAAAAATAAAATAAAATTACATAAGGCGAATTTTATCCGAATTTTATACTTTTCGAATTTTTTCCTTGCCGAATTTCATTCGAATTTCAAAGCTACCGAATTCGAATTCGAATCCAAATGCGGTGACTTAGGTCTCAGGGATGTACAAGATATCTTCACCATGGAGTCCCTCAACATGACGTCTCATCTCAATCTCAGAGATATACAAGATATCCTCATCATGGAGTCTTTCAACGTGACGTCTCATCTCAGTCTCAGAGATGTACAAGGGCTTGCACCTCATATTTCTCCATCTCAGAGAAATATACACTATAAGGGCTTTCACCTCATATTTCTCCGTCTTGGAGAAATATACACTACAAGGGCTTTAACCTCATATTTCTTCGTCTCAGAGAAATATACACTACAAGGGCTTTCACCTCATATTTCTCCGTCTCAGAGAAATATACATTACAACAAATCTTCATGATGATGCGACTCCCTCTGAAGCTCCAAGTACTTGCATCAACCTCCTGACCTCCTCATCCAAGATTGCCAGCAATGCTTGCCTTAGAGGAACGGTAATGCACACTTCCGGCACTACTGACTTGCGAGAGTCCATGACTGTCCTCCTCGACCTCATCCCAGATCACCCTATTCTGAATAGGTTTGCAGTGCTACCAAAGTCAAAACAAGGTTGACTACCTTGTGCAATTCTGTTCTCTGCAGCTGAAGAGGTCTTCCAAGGACTTAGCACCTGGCCTTGCAACACTGCAACCTACTTAGCTGACACCTTCACTTCTTCTCAGTGAGTCACTCTAGTTCCTCGAGACATAGGACTCCATTTTGCTGAATACAGAACTCCCTCTTGATCCCTGCCTCAATACAGAGATTACAAAAATCCTCCGGAAGTGAACTCCCCTCCATTGACGGATCTTAGAACCTTAGTCCTCGTGTCATTGATTTACCCAACTCACAAAGAATTGAAAAACGTTTTGCTTTCACATCTCTCAATCCAATAGCCATTAGCATGTCTTCTCCAATGATCTTTGATAGGAGCCTCACTATTTTCCGTAATTCTTTCAAGGGTTGCCAATAGTTGACCATGCAATAACCATAGATTGTTGTTCCAAATCAGGAGGATAGGATTTCTGTTGTACCGATGTTTAGTGTCTTCATCCTTCTCAATCATCTTTGCTGATGCAAACTCTCCATCCAAGGCTGACCCAACCTTGTGCCCTCGAGAGATGTCTCCAGTGAAGTTATGTGCCACCAACTCAGTCTCATGGCTGCGAGCTAAGTCTTCATGTTTGTTCATTTCTCCAACCGGCATGACTTCCTCACCGGATGCCTCAAGCTCTTCCTCCTTTGAATTCCTTATGCAATCTCTAATAATTAATCCATCATCCTTTTGCTCCTCGATCCATCTGCATTTTAAAGAGATTAACAATAGTTCATAAAATCAAACTACCTCGAAGAGGAATATACAGATCAATGCTAGTAGCATACATGATTCACTATTCCCAATGTTATTGCATGAATTATTATTAACTAAATGAAAATCCATGATCATTATTCAAAGGTACAAACATAAAATACTTATCTTTTTATTGTTGGTACACCATTGAGCTAGACCTGTAGCGGTGTTTCATCTTCACCACCTTCACTCAATGTTGCCATCAATTTACCCTCGTCTTGTTTTCATACCAACTGTTGTCACCAATATCTTGCCAGAACCATCTCGGACCTTCGTTCCTTTAATTTCTTGTATATACATTCCAGCTGATAATGATATCGGCTCCTCCAAACCATTCGATGTATTTGACAAACAAATATTCTATCTGTTTTGTTCGTATATATATTTTAATGATGCATCCAAACATCTCCCAAGCACCTTCCGACAGTCGTCTCTTTGTCTCTTCCTTGAATACAATATTCACAAATTTCCCAAATGATGATATTCTCCCAGTCGTCCTCTAAATTCTTGATTAATCCCAGAATTCGTCTTATCTCAAACTTCCTATGATTAGAGAAATGATTCCTCTAAATTGTCTAAAAGCACTTTGCAGCTGCTTGTAACGATATGGTAATCCCCTAACAACTATATATAAGCAGATATACAATGATAATGATGATTAACATCAATAAGAAAGAACTTGGGTAGAGTGCGGCAGTCTTGAAATACACGATGACCAGGAAGACTCCTTGATTTGTCCTGTAGCTGCTGTGATAAACTCCAGCAGTTAGATCTCCTAGAATAATAGACTCAATTTGATTTGTCTCAAATATGCTACACCCAAGTGTCTTGATCCAAAAACTACAATTCTTCACAAACTCCACAAGATAATTCGAATTTGGTGTCCAAATAGCTGCATCCTTGTTTGGCGACCCTCTTATTGGCTGTGAACTTCCTTCTAGCTAATTGTTTTGTCTTATTCAGCAAGCATCGATCAAGAATGAAAGTAGGACACGATCTTTGTTTGTATCCAATCTTGACTTATTCAGCGCTGGCTTTACTTTCCTGAATATGTTATATTTCACCACTATAAGCAACTCCCAACAGGTGAAGGAGCATTAGTCTCAAATATGATTTCTGACTTTTCTGACTTTACTTGCAATATGGCTTTTATCGGAGCTCCAAAATAATAAGAATCGATTCCTTTATATTGCTTTATGCGTTTCCTCCAGAAATCGTCCTTATAATATTCTTATTTGTCTTTCCTAACCCTGGGATACTTGTCTCTTATGCGATTGGGCTTTTGTCTTCATATCAAGCAGCGCACAAACAGAGAGCTCCCGATACATTCAAGCTGACAGCAGTATTATGATTTAAATACCTCTGAATGTGTAATGTCCCTGTAATAAATCTAGTATGCCACAAACTATAAATTAACTCCAATAAAATATTACTTCAAAGATTTGTCATTATTTCAAGTTCCCCACAATCCTGCAATTTTTGCTTAGTCAAATCTGATCGGATTTCCTGAACCCACTTGAAAACCCTCCTACTTGAGGGAGAAAAACCCAGCAAATAATATTCTTATATAAATCAGAAGAATAAGTGCAAAAGACTGCATACAAAATCAGGCCCTAGAATAGGCCGAGTCTTATACAATGAGATATGTCACTTCTCCTTGAAGCGAATGATAACACTTCTTGAAATGGATCTGCTATTGAAGAATGCGAACCTGCTTCTGAATAGATGCGAATTGGAGTGAATGAATTGATGATGAAATGAGAGGACTCTATCCTCTTTAAATACAATGCTAGGCGACCTCCTTTCTAGGTTGGCTCTAGAAAAAATATAAATATTATTTGTAAGACAAAGGCTGACCTGCCTGAAGATCATTTTATTTTAAGGAAAAATATCTCCCGAAGCTATAAAACACTAACAAAAAATACGAAGTTTCAACATATTGAGAAAAATCACTACAATTAAATAGTTAGTGGAAAGTAATATTCCTCCTTTCAGGACCTATACAATGAATAGACAATGCAAAGTAGATCATGAGTCACCCTTGTATGTATAAGTGTTATTTTAGCTCTATACTTGCATTAGAAAGTTAGATTGATGAATGAACTTAATTTCATGTAAAGTGTTAGTTGGAGTGGCAAAAAGGTAAATTAGTTGTGTATGCTCTTTTACCTCACATTCTTGTTCAAAGGTTAAACTTGGCAATGCTTACATGTTATTTCTCAAAGGATTAAAGTAGGCCCTCTTTTAAGAAACATCAAACACAACCAAAGTAAAACAAGAAACCAACATATTCCAAACCAATAAGTTTGCCACACAAGCAACTTAACAAAAACCCAAAACCAATTAGGCAAAACACAACCTGACATGCCATCCAAACCAAGGAATTAGGCCCTCCCTTTCTTCAAACAACATCTAAGATCATTTTTCTAAAATCATTTTTTCTTACCTAGGATTTTCAATTCAAGATTGGAGTCCATGCATCCAGACTATTCAACACATCACTTAAAGGGGCTAACTCTAAAATATGTGAAACATGAGACTCAAGCACAACACCCTTTGCATGGAGGAACCCATGTTTACTCACTACGTGGTAAATGTAATACAGAGTAAACGAAAGTACAAAACAGCATTGACAGAATAAAGTAATCACATAGTAATTACACAGACCAGTGTATTGGTATTATATTCATATGGCAGCAATCATTACAATGTATAGCCTCTATGCTTGTCCCTGATTACACCTGATTTGGAACTATAAATAGTTAGCCGGCATTGGTTGAGGACACCAATCGTCCGCAACCACCTAATCAACTAATCACTATTGAGGACTAATTCCCGAAACAAAACATGTATTATTTATTTATTTATTCTATTTTTTTTATTTACTTTTGACTAACTATGCTAACTACATCATCCCCGCCAAGAAAAAAATCGTCTTTCCAGACGAATACTACAAAAGTTGGGAGACACTACAAGTAATTTAGTGGGAGGAGGGTTGAGAAGACGTCCTTGGCGGTGGGGGAACTGATGAAGTAGGGGTGGTTGCTCGAGTGGTAAGTTGTCTCAGTCGATACACCTCCTCGGTTCGCTGCTGCAAATGGCAAGTGGCCTTCAACACCTTTTCCCTTGTTGTCTTCACCAAATGCACCGCCTCCTTCAAATGCTTGTTGACCTCTATCTCTTTGTCCTTTGCTTCTAGTTGCTTGGCCATTTCTTCTTTGAGGGCTTGTATCCTCCTATCTTTATCAAGCAGTGCTTCCTCCCTAGCGATCACCTTTGCTTTCTCCTCCCTCAATAAATGAGTCTTCTGCTGAAGCTCGCTCTCTAGAAGTTGGTTGGAGGAATCGGCCTCTGCACGGATCTTCTGGGAAAGGGCTATCACCTAATCAACCCCGGTGGTCATTCTAGAATAGTTCACCTCGTATGTTTTGCATACATAAATAACTACCTGTAAGCCATCTCCATCTCAAAAAGTTGAGCTACCAACTTGCCATTCCTCCCATGGAATATTGGCCACTTGGGGAGCTAGGCCGCCATCATATCTGGTGTCTCTTTGTCTGGCCAATCTTCACCTATAAAAATGTGGCCGAATTCCTTGCTGCTCTCTATGTTCATGAAATTCAGAATCCTTCGTGCCTCGCACCCTACTACAGGAAAGTAGTTGCAGTTTAAGGTTTTGGCAATGTCGGATACCTCTTGCATCATTGCAGAGATAGGATCCAAACTGTGAAGGTATCGCACAATGGTCCCCATTGGATCCTCCTTGTCCAGTTTGGGAATTTCACTGACAATTCCCTCTGACAAGGCTGAATCACTTGACTCCTCATCTGCTTCCGCAAAGGTAGATATGGCTGGCTTGCATAGTGTTGGGCTCATCATCGGAAGGAATCTGCACTACCTGTTGTGCGGGCTCTCTGATCTCAGTTGTTGGTTGCTTGATGGCTGGCATTGTCACAACCAAGTGTATGCTCTCCACCGCTACGACTTCTCTCTGCTCTATGTCCGCCTCTATCTCCATCTGCTGAGGTGAGTGTAGGGGAGATATGTCTTCTACTCGTATAGGAGATCCCAGCAATTGTAACCAACTGTTGGCATGTGGTGTTTCCCCTTCTAGTGACGCTAGGGAAATGGTGGCAATCTCCTCCACCGTGCTAGTCACTGCTGCTCCCTTGGCTACTCCACCCTCAACCTCAACCTCCTCGGCAACTCCTCCTTCCCCCTCGACTGCTCCTCCCTTGGCCAACTCTTGCCCCTTTGTTGGTGTCGGTACACGGGGATTAACCTCCACTGAATAAACGCCTCAGGTGTAGTGCTGGCTGTAGACAAGGACAATGCCATCTGCTCATATTCGTCACTACTTTCCTGCTTCCTTTTCCTCTTCCCCGTTCTTGGCTCTTCACCTACTTTCTGAGCATCCAAGGTGATCCACTAGAATACTGTTGGCCAGGAAGGGTCATAGTCTCCTGCTGGTTGCAATTTTCCCAACTTGCCTCTCGGCACTTGATTATATACGACGTCCAGAAACAAAGCTATCAAATGCTAGGTCATATAAAAGGCTTTATGTTTGCACCCCAAGAACTCTCTAATTCTCTTTGATAGGTACAACGCCCAGTTATACACCCTTCCTATGCTCAGCCCAAACATGTAATCAACCATCCATGTAGCTAAGTTTGAAGCTCTACTTGCTCCTATCAGTTTGCATTTAATAAGGTCCATTAAGCACTTCAAGTTAGAGTTTGCCAACATCTGCTTCCTCAATGCTCTGGCACCTGCATTCCAAATTGTTTCTTTTTCCTTTGGGGTTAAATCTGGCCTGCATATGTGTTTTATAATCACTTCTTTTTGTTGTGCACTCATCTTGGTCGTTGGTTTGGCAACCACCTGCCCAGACGCAGGTATCCCAAAAACCCTCCTGAAGTCACTTGGGTAGAAGGCAATGGTGACCGGGTAACTCTCACAATCAATGGTGCTTTTGTGGGCGTGGTGGTTATAATTTGACACAATCACCTTCAAGTAGCATTCAAATTCTCTCAAATTGAAAAAAGGACATTGAGCTACTTTATCTACCTAGGCTAAAGCAAGTGCTCTTTTGATAGGGTAATTTGGAGCTGTCTCCTACCACCAAGTCTTGCATTTTATGCCTGTAAGGCTTTCCCAGGTCAGAGTATCTGTTGCCACATTGTCGTTTTTCCCTTTATTTGCTTTGCCTCTTGCCACCTTAGCCCTGAACACTATTCTTTTCCCTTTTCCACTATGCTAGCATCCATTTTCCTCCACCTATGAAAGTGACACTGTTGATATTGTTTGAATCAATGAATGGTATGGACTGGAATATTATATAGTTTACTTGCCTTGCTTTTCTAGGGTCTATGGATGGTATGGCTTTGATTCTGGCATGAGTTTTAAGTGGCTCCATGAATGGTACGGACTCGACTTTGGCGTTCCTCTGCTTGCTTCGTACGGCCTCCTTGTTCCAACATATGGCCAACCTCCTCACAGTGAACGGTTTGTTATTCACTCGTATGGCCTTGAGTTTGCTTGCATGACGGTGTGTCCCTCCTGTTGGTGTATGGCTTGGACTCTTTGTACGGTCTTCAATTCACCAACTCTCACGACCTTAAGACTCTTGATTCATACGGCATTCCAATGGTCTCTTCTTTGTACGGCGTTCATTGCTTCCTTTGTGCATCGTACAGCCCAAGTTTTATTCAACCATACACCATGAATTCCCACTTGTACTATTGCCTTCTCCTTCCCTTGTACGGCACCATTGTTCATCCCACCTTGTCTTTGCAAGATCGTACGGCTTGATGTTCTCTGCCCTAGTCGTCTTTCTCTTGGTCGTACGGTTTTTCTCCTTCTCGTTCTCCCTTCAATTGTAATTTCGTACGAACTAATTTGATTTGATCAAACCGTACGACATTTTCTTGTGTTTTATATATTTTGTCCTGTCTTCCTCTTGGTCGTACGGGTTGATTTCCGGCATAGGTTTTAATAAACTTTATTTTTCTCATTTTCAACCGACCTCTTTTGATTTGACGCGATGACATGACCAGCGATAATGATTTTATGCCTGCCTCGAGAAATGATCTTTATTTTGCATATAATCTTTATAATTATCGCATCGCACTCCATAATTTTAATTAAACTACTTGTCTACTGGCGGAACTGAGAATTCTAACGATTACTTCACCACGACGATTACTGTAATACTTCGCTTCCACCGCGTTTCACTGTCGGTATCAACCTCCACATCCATCCATCACTTGCCACCTTCATCCGCCTCATGCTTGTTCGCATCCATCTTCACATAATTTAGCATTACCCCACTTTCACATTTGTTTCCACTCTTTATCATCCAACTTATCTTTGAAATTTCTTTATTCCTTCTATTCTTATAATTCTTGTTTTATTTTTATTGTTTTCCTTCGCCAGTACCCCTTATACCTTCAGAAAGTTGCATGATATTACAAGTATTGCGTACCTCTTCCGTGAGAGCGGGATTCCAAATCGCATTGTTGGCGTTTATGCATCTTGATGCATCATGATGCCCTTACCGCTTGTGAGTTCTTCTTTCTACTCCACTACGCTCATCTTTCCTTTCTCGCGAACGGATCCACTGCCTCCTAAGCCCCAGTCTTGCTCTCCAATGGCTTCTTTGCTCTGCACAGGCCAATCTTCTCTGGTTGCGTATCCAAGCATATTTATCTGCACAGGTTCTCTTCTTCTTTCTTTGTAAGTCTTTAACTTCGACCCGTTGACAAGATCCTTCAATATAGTGTCGTCTAGTCTTTCTAGTTTAATTGCTTCGTTTTCTCCCACTTCGTGAATTCGGAATGGCCCCAACCACCTTATTTTAAACTTGCTCAGTTTTAGTTCGTTGCGGTCGTTATACTTCAGAACTAACTGTCCCGACTAGAAGTTTGCTCGCCGAGGGTGCTTGTTGTGCTAGAACTTCCGCCATTTTTGCATCACCTCCATCGCCCACTAAGCTAGTACTCATCGTTCATCTAGCTTATTCAACTAGAATAGTCTCTCCAAAATCTCTGTATCACCAAGTTTATTTTCTATTGCAATCCGTAAGCTTGGCACCATTTATTCTGCCGGTACTACATCTTCTTGCCCGTACATGAGTTGGAAGGGCGTGTGGTCAGTTGTTACCTTGTAAGTCGTATGATACGCCCAGAGTACGGTCGGTAGTCTTTCCTCTCAGTCTGCCTCTTCAATGCCACAAGATTTATGGATGATCGATACATGTACTTTGTTAGTGGATTTTGCTTGTTCACTGTTTCACTCTTGCAGTACGGGCTCGAGCAGTTTTTCGCACCTGAACTTTTGTCGCCATCGCTGATGACGATTGACGGCGACCTCTATCACTTGTAATTCGAATTGCCAGGTCCTCGTATTCTGTAACGCATTCGCCGCATACATGAACCTCACGCATTTATTGTTCCGGTAGTGTTTCTCACCACTTCGTTAGGTACCAGGCAACAACTACATATCGCGTGCTGACTCACCTTCAATGGTCTGATGAAATCGTCCTCATCGCTCAATAGTTTTGAAGTTAGACGAATAGGTGACATGAAGTCCTTTCAGTTATTTACCTTCTAGCATAGCATAATTCCTACCACCTATTCCCCTGCTCTCGGCAATACCACCAAAGGCCCGCTAATAGAATCTTTCTTGTCGTGGCATCGAGCCCCATGTGTCCTCCTACCAATCCCTTGTATGCTTCCTTCAATACTCCTAGGATCTCTTCCTCCATGACACATCGTCAGAGTACTTGATCGAATCCCATCTTGTACAACCTATTGATGAGTTGGAAGGTCTTGCTCTTCTATACGAACTTTTGTCGTTCTACCGATGGCATGTCCTTCGGGAACGACGATGTTGATAGGTACTCCCCAATCTTCTTATACCACGGGGGCAGTGCCACTATTTGAAATAGATGTGCATCAAAAAAGTCTTCATTTACGCCGTAGGGTGGTTCACCAGGCCGTACTCTTGACAATTGGTCCATGATGACATGACTCTTCCTCAGCAAGATGCTGAATGTAAACTCTTGCAAGAGTAGCAACCATCGGCTTACCCTCCCTTGGATGATCAGCTTGTTCACCAGGTACATCAGTGCTTGATGATCCACATATGTGAAGAGGGTTGCCAATAGGTAATGCCTGAACTTTTGTATGGCGTACACCATTCCCAAGGCTTCCCTTTCCATTGTACTATAGTTTTTCTCCACTCTGGACAATAGCCGACTGGCGAAGTATACCGGATGGTCCAATCCTTGAATGCCCACTTGTGCCAGTGTTGCTATGATTGAAAGTTTGAAGCATCCATGTGCACGTGAAACTTCTTGTTTCAATCCAAGTACACCAAGATTGGCAAACTGATCAACCATACCTTCAATTCCTTGAAGGTTGCTTTTTGTGCTTCAGTCCACTCGAAGGTTGCCCCTTCCTCGTGAGTATGTCTAATGGATATGATATTTGGGCAAAGTTCTTTATGAACCTTCTATAATATCCGACATGACTGAGGAATGACTTCACTCCCTTAACGTTCTGAGGTGTTTCCATCTACACAATCACCCAAATTTTGTCAAGGTCAGTCTTTAGTCCTGCCCTACAAACTATGTGTCCGGGCAATTTCCCTTGGGGTACCATGAACCGACACTTCTTGGGGTTGAGTGCCAACCGAGCTGCTCTATAGCGTTCCATGCATTCCTGAAGGGCCTTTAGATGTGTTTGTTCATTGCTAAAAATGGACCAATCATCCAAGAATGCCTTGAAATTCCCTACGAACATCTTATCAAATATATGTAGGATTATCCTCTGGAACGTTGTTGGGGCATTGCACAAACATAATGGCATCCGGTTATATGCATACACTCTGTCTTCAACAACGAACATTGTTTTGAGTTTGTCCTCCTCAACTATGCTTGTTTGATTATACCTTGAAAACCCATCCATGAATGAGTAAATCTCGTAACCCGCTACTTCCAATATTGAATCGGTGAATGGGATCGGGAAGGGATCTTTTATCGTCACTGCGTTGAGGCTTCGGAAGTCTACGCATATACGGATCTACTCTGATTCTTTCTTTAGTGATATCACGATTGGTGACACCTAGTCACTCACTTCTACCTTGAATATCATTCCAGCTTCGAGCATCTTTTCAATTTCTTGTTGTACCTTCACTGTGTAGTTTTTGTTCATCCGACACAGTCTCTTTCGTACGGGTTGTGCTCCTAGTACTAGTGGGATTCTATGTATGCACAACTCCGGAGGTACACCCTTCAAGTCCTTATACGTCCATGTGAAGGCGTCCTTGTACTCCGTGAAAATCTTGAATGCGGCTGCATTTAGTACGGGGTTCCAATCCTCTCCCACTAGGATCGTATGGGGATTGTCGTCTTCCTCGAGGTTGACTTTCTTTATGTTCGGTTCCTCATACTTGATCACCTTATCTCCTTCAAAGTGATGTGCTGGTGTGTCATCTACTTTGGCCACTCCTTCCTTATATTCTCCATACTATAGAGGGAATGTTTGGCTAGTTGATGCTTTGTCTTCCCCTGTCCCTTCATCTTTGGCTTGTAGCATGTTGCAGTCTTGTTGGAAAACTTCATAATCTTCCATTTGCCAGTGGAACAGTCCGTTCAATGAATTTGTCTCATCCTCCGAGCATTCTTGGAGGTCTAGAATGCCTTCATTATTTGGCTCTATAGTTCCTCCTTCCTCCATTCCCCCAGCTCTCTCCGATTCTGAATTTGACAATGCCAATTCTTCACTGACTGCTTGATTCCTCGGCTCAATTACGTACTTCCTCCCGTTGCTCTCTATGGACAGTGTATTTCTTATCTAGTTGTGATTTGCTTTGGCTACCACCAACCATCCTCTTTCGAGCAACACATCGTACGCCTTCCTCTGTAGTGGGATGACTACAAAGTTTAGCAGGAACGGCTGTGTCCCGATCATTACCTTTTGCGCCATCAATGTTCCCAACGGTTTGATGTCGTGTTGATCGACACCCACTAGTAGAATGTCGGTGGCCAGAGTGTTGGCTTCCCAAACTCTTCCATGTGTCTTCGGGTAGTACATTGACTCCCGATCCTCCATCGACGATAGCATTTGTCAGGATTTTCCCTCTGATCTCCATTTGTACGACCGCTGGCATCTTCCCAATGTTTGTCATCAGTAGCATTAGGTCAATGGTTTGTTCACTGTACGGTGGTGGTTCTGGTACCAATTTTTTCCTTTGGCCTTCTAGTCATTGGTGTTTGTCATCACTGACGACATTCGTGATTGCCAATCCCAACTGCGACAAAGACTGGAGGTCAGTCACCTTTATGGGTACGGTAGTCTTCAGTACCTACCATACGATATTGTTTTCCGCCTCCCACCGCCAAGAGGTGTTTGGGTTCTCCAGAGGTGTTTTGTGTTCCTTCATCATTGCCAGTTCCACTTCTACTTTTGCTTCCTTCACTCTTTGTTTTTTCATACATGGATTTGGGAAGGTGCCCTTCTTCGTTTGGGCTCTAGTAATCGCCAGTACCTTGTAAAGAACCAAACTAATTGACCCAAAATTTTCAAACTTGAAGATGATGCCGCGGCACCAAAGTACCTGTTAGGGTTAGCTCAAATCAAACCAGCAACTGAAGGAAAGAGCCTCAACGCCAAGAATGTGCTTTCCGACCCAAGCTGGGTAAGAAGCTACCATATGGCAGAGTATCACTAGTAAAGAATGCAGTACTGGAAAGTAACTCAACGCCAAGCATGTGCACTCCTAACCCGAGGTGGGAAAGGCGCTACCATATGGCGGAGATTCTATTAACAAAGATGCTATGCAAGTAAAATAATCTCAACGCCAAGCATGTGCATTCCTAACCCAAGGTGGGAAAGGCGCTATCATATGGCGGAGAAACAGAAAGCAAATACAATGTAGACTGAGCAAGGGCCAGTCGCATCCACAACCGTGGGAATGAAAGTGATTAAACTAAAAGTAAACTAGGCAGCAAAGCCATCCTCTTCCACTAAAGTGGGGATACAAAATATAAAGTGCAGAAAGTAAAAGAGTTGATTAGTACTACTAATTCAGCGTTACAATATTATGAACAATCTGCAAATACAATGAGATATAGATAACCAATGATCTCCAAAATGTTAGGAAATGAACTCCAAACAAGCACAAGCCATCCAACATATGAAATATAGCAAAAAGGGACTAAAATATCAGGTCTGATATAAAATTGCAGCAATCAGAAAATTCATACCAACAAGCCTTAGAATCACCAAAATGCTCATAACATCGTCAAAACACCTCCGAATGATGTGGAACTAAATGCAAATGAGAGCTAGGAGTTGAGCGACCAAGACCAAGCCAAGAAACTCCTCCAAATAGTAGTGATTTATTTATGCACGCTTTCCAATGCAACCTCAAGAAGGTACAACCACCAGAAATGTTCTACTAGCAAGATAAAATCCGAGACACCTCTAAAAAATCTGAAAACTTGCAAGGAGGGGCACCCAAGGTAGACTAAAGCATAGGGCCAATACCCAGAACCACCAAAAATCGTGCATGGACTTATAAGCAGATTTCTATTTCAGCAAAACCCTAACCAGCAAATGCAAAACTGACAAATCTCTAGAATCTTCAACCTTGATGCTCTGTCTGCTAGTCTGGATGAGAAGCAGTCTTTGAAAACTCAGCTAGGTGCTATCTTTCAAGCACGAAACCAAGAGAAAGAACTAGGAGGTATGCATTCCTCGAAGCAAGCTCTGAAAGCATTTCAGCAGCATAACAATATAATAAGCAACAATAGATAATCAATTGAAGGCCAAGTCTCTTATAACTTTTTGTCTCAAATTCAAATCTTCTTTTCCCTCAAATTAGAAGTTGCCTAAATGAAATTCACTTTTTCACCTTTTCTCCAATTTCATTTTCATTTCCAACCCATATGTCGAAATATAATTTAATAAAATGCAAATATATAACTTGCAAATATTTCACTAAAAGATTTAATTGAAATATTTAATTAAACTCAAATGTCTCCAAGCTAGGCGTCCCCTTTTGCCTTAGCACATATTTCACTTAAATATTAATTCATCGAATAAGGCCTCCAAAATGTTTAATTAATAAACAATATAAAAATCACTTATCTCTCCAAATCGTCCTCCATGCCTTAGCCAAATATTTTTCACTTAAAACATTATTTTTTCATCAAATATCAAACTTGCCAAAATAATCACCTCAAATCAGGGCCACTACTCCAAGTACGACCTACCATTGCACTAAAGCGTTGAGCTGCTGCTAAAGAAATGGCACTACCAGGGAAATGGTACTTATAGAAATGGCATCTTTGCTAAAAATGAGTAAGTTGTTCCAAACTCATTTCTCCACATTTTTGAGAATTGGCCGTCGCCCAACTTACTAAAATAGTAAGTTGAGGAAGAGTTTGAAAATACGATTCGGAGTTGAAGCTCTCTGTAAACCCAGAAGGAATCCAGAAGCCAAATTGGAAAACTCCAACATGCAAGCCTCCAAAAAGCAGCCGAGAACGCAAGTCAATATCCTGTCATGCATGTTACCTCATTGCGAAGCTCTCCAAAAACCCAGAAAGCTTCACCAGACATGCGTTAGAAACTCTCGCATGCAAGACCTCAAAACCTCCTCTGAAAGTGGAAACCCTAATTTTCATTTCAGCTTTAGCCTACGAGTTTCCGGAAATAGGCTAAATCCAAGCTGTAGAAAGAGTCTTAGGGCTAAGTGGGGACCCACATACCTCTTGCTCCTCCCACATCTAACATATGGATGCCTTTTGCTTGGACATTAGTTGTCTTCATGATCACCCGGACCACACCACTTGCACAATCTTCCCCAGACCTTGACAGGATTCACGGCATTCCTTGGTGAAGTGGCCCCATTAGTTCTCAACATTGTATCAGGCCTTCCTTTACCACATCATCTGTATCTTGCTTCTTAGGGTACTATTATTGCTCCTTTGGTTATTGCATTACCCTCTAGGGGCATTGGAGTTATGGGGTTTTGATGGTGTGTTCGGCGGTGTTGTGGTTCTCCCAAGTGAAGAGTACTTGCGCACTCCTTGTTTTTTTTGTATGGGCATTCCTTGATGGAATGTCCCATCACTTGGCAGATATCGCAGAACAGCTTCTTTGGGCAGTTTTCTTTTGTGTGACCTTCCCCATTGCAATCCGTACACCAAAGTTCTTTGGCTTCCTTCATACTCTCCTTGTCGGCCTTTAATTCCTTCATCATTCTTATCATATCCTTTTGTAGTGCTTGCACCATTTTTGACTCACCATCACTAATGTCGTCCATACTCTCCTCATCATCCGTCGTTTTCTTCCCTCAAGAGGATGTTTTGTTTTCGCTTTCTATATCCATCACCCGATTGTATGCTTCGGCATAAGATGATGGAGGTACGACTTTCATTTTCTTCCTTAATGATAGGAGTAGTCCCTCGATGAACCATCTCTTCTTCAGGCCGTCTGTTGGTTGTGTCTCCAATTTTCCCAGCAACTCCTTGAGTCTACGATTGTAGGCTCTTATGTTCTCATTCTTTCCTTGCTTTGTGTTGTAGATTTCTACTACAATTTTGTTGTCATCTCTAAGGAGTTTAAATTCCTACTCAAGCACCCTCTTCAATGTTCGCCATGATACTTTGTGGGTTGCATCAAGTTCGTTGTACTGATCAATGGCTACGCCCCTCAGTGTCGCTGGGAACGCTCTCAGCCAATAGTCCACATCATCTTGTTCGTTGGCTATCCAAATAGTCTCGCACATCTTGCAGTGCTGTACTAGATCTTCTGACCCATTCCCCGTGAACTTTGGCAACTTTTGCCTCTCGGTTGGCGGAGTCACCATCCTTCCCCGATGCCCTCCTTGTGTGTTGGACCTAACTGGACTGGTTCTCACACATCATCCCGGTGCGTCACTTGCACTCTTGGCCACGTACGAGTCTCCCCCACGTCCTTTGTCAGCGTCCTCTACACCTCAAGTCTCCTGGGGTTCGTTCCAGTACTCCCTCTGTGCTGGGGTCTTAGGCTCAGATTTTCCAGTTCTCGGCCCTTCATCGTCGTCCGATATGGACGACTCACAAATGCGTTGAATACTACTCTCAAGCTCTTCAATTAGTTCATTTTCATTAATTCTATATCTTTCTCTGCTTGCTACGCATAGTGTCCTAAAGGGTCCTTCGTCCCTTTCCTCAGCAAGCAAGGTTTTGGTGTGCTCTTGTAATAGATTGGTTTATTTCATTAATATCTTCATTAATCTGTTTTAGACTTCCTCGTCGGTTTTCTTGCTCTTGTAACCTGAGTGATCGTTGTACCTTTTCTTTCGATGTTTCTTGCCCGATTGGTACTTGGTTCTTATCCTTATTAGGCTATACGGGCATTAAATGTTGGTCGTACGATCATTGGTGGTCGGAAGTACATCTTCGACTAGTATCACGTTCCTCTTCCTCCTACTTTGTCCTTTTCTCGTACCGTTGTAGTATATGCTATCTTCGGCGTTCTTGATCACTCTCTGCCCACAGATCTTGGAGGATGATGAAATGACAAGCCAGCAACCTTGGCAATTGGTTGAGGAGATGGTCAACCTCTGGGTTGACGTTCAATCTGTCCCAGATGACCGACTGGGGGATCTCTCGGCTGAGATCCTCCCTCTGTACGTGCTCCCTCAACAAAATGCCCCACAGGTTCACCAGGTCCTGTGTCAAGTCGTCTTCTCGTTCCTCGTTTGTTTGCATGGGTTCCTCTGTCGGTCAACCCATCATGGCTCCATTCTACCGTCAAGTGATTTCCCTACATTCGCTTAGGCAATGGCGCCAAATGTTTACTCACTACGTGGTAAATGCAATACAAAGTAAACGAAAGTACAAAACAACATTAATAGAATAAAGTAATCACATAGTAATTGCACAGAACAGTGTATTGGTATTATATTCATATGGCAGCAATCATTACAATGTATAGCCTTTGTGCTTGTCCCTGATTACATTTGATTTGGAACTATAAATAGTTAGCTGGCATTGGTTGAGGACACCAACTGTTGGCAACCACCCGATCAACTAATCACTATTGAGGACAATTCCTGAAACAAAACATGTATTATTTGTTTATTTATTCTATTGCTTTTTATTTACTTTTGACTAACTATGCTAACTACAACCCAAACTTAGCCTCTCAAGGGATATACCTTGCAAGTAAAAAGACATGGATGAAGACATGGCACTCTCTTCTAGTGAGGAACACTAGAGGGAGCACAATCATGTTGAGCACCCACTAAAGAGTGGTCACTTTGACAAACCTTCACAAGGGAAGGACAAACAATCTTTCCAAACACATGTAGGTCCTTCATAGGAAAAGACATAGATGCTAATGAAGCCAAGTCTTGAGGTGAAAAATTGAAGAATTAACCAAAACAATTTGATGACAGCTCACACCCTTCCACTATGAAACTTTCCCACAACTCTTAGAAATTCTATTCAAAAATAATCCACAAAATGCCCATAAAGAAATAGGATCTACAATGAAATGAAACTCTCATATTCTAGGGGTCGATTCTAAATTTTGTCTCCAACTTGAAGCTAATTTTCCTACAAAAGATGAACCCAAATATCCATCTCAGCATGAATCCTAGCAAAAGTCGAGTGGGAGTGCAAACCAATCAAACAAGCAATATTCAAAAATTTACCCAAAGAATTTCCAATGGTAGAAAATTTAACAAGTCACCAAAACTATAGAGGGAGATTCCACAATGAACCCAAATTGGAAACATAAAGAAAGGGTCAAAAGGGAAAATTCTAGAGATGATGCCTTTAAAAACATGACCTTGCCCCAAGACCAAGGTCCACATTCCAATATAAATTTAAAATCTAGTAAGGAAATCTTTTGTTCTCATGAATACTAAAATCTACCTCCAATTGAGCCGACCAATGGTCAAGCTTCTCTACATCCACGTCTCCTTTGAAGGGGGAATTTTAGGCTTTGCATCAGCCTTGAACAAAGGTTTCTTTGGTAGACTTGATTCACCATGGCTTTTCTCTTCTTCTTCATTATGGGAGTGGGACTTCCCCTTGCTCGTGGCATCCTCCAAACAGCATAACTTCTCCATGAGAGCCTACATGATCCCTCTTATTGTCTCCATTGATTGAGATATACTCACAAAATCAGCTTCTAGGTTGAGGAACCGTGCTTCCTCATCAAGGGTTTTTGCATCTCTTGCCATGCTTCTCAATTCCCTCTTCAAACTATGAGACTCAATGTCTCTTTCCAAAGGCAAGAAATCTTCTCCAATTGCTCTTGTTGTGGGCATGAATCTGGAAAATCACTTACAACAACTTCCACAAGGAAAGAACTCGCTATGATACCAACTTGGTCCATAAACTATATGATGGTTAAACCATACAAAAGTCATCAACATATGGGTTCTAAGTGAAGGAATTAGGAACTGCACTTTTGGACAATTAAATAAACTAACTTGAATGGACAAAGAGAATAAATAATAGACCAATTGAATACACAATGAATCTGCCTTGGAGGACCCAAAATCCATGAGAAAACTCCAGCCAAAGTGAGGCAAATAACCACCCTTGCCCACTATCTTCAATGACAAATACAATCTTAGATCTCTTGAACACACAACCTGTCTGAAAGAACAATGTCCAGTCCCTAAGATCACTTGTAACAACTCCTTCTCAGTTCTGTCCACCTATATACAGTCTACTTGTTCACCTGGGACACTTGAATTCTCATGAAATTCAATTCAATTCCACCCACCAATCTTAGAATACATTAACAACATGTATGTATTCTTATGCAAGCCAGAATTGAAAAGGAAAAGATGCCAGAAAGCAAAAGAGTTTGGAGAAAAGATGAGATAATTAATTAGATAAATAAAGATTTTCAAAAATCAAGAAGATAAAGACTGCCTAATTTATGAGATTTGAAAAATCAAGAAGATAAGAGGTGGACTGAAAAGCAAAATTTGAAAAATCAAGAATCTGCTCGCTTTATTTGATTTTTGGAAGAAAGCTACCCATTTGAATTAAATCAACTCAAAATATGGATTTTGTGAGATAATAAATAATCTTTTTTCAGATTATTTACTAAAATGAAGTGACAGTTAATAAAACGAAATCATTTTAAATAATAAATTGATTTAAAATGATGGAAATGTTAAATTGAGTAATTAAATAATTAAAGATAATTATTTAATTTTAGAGGATTATGACTGATAATTAAATAAATTCATAAATTCATTTAATTATGGAAATTAGTGACATATTGAATAAATAAATAAAATTTATTTATTTAATAATCAGGAAGAATAAATGGATAAAGGTAATTAAACAAATTAACAAATTTATTTAATTAAAGGAAGACTTTAGACAATTAAAGACGTATTGAATAAATAAATAACATTTATTTATTTAATAATCATGAAGAATAAAAGGACATGAATTAATTAAACAATTATAAATTATTTAATTAATAGTCGAATGTGGACCAAGGACATAATTAAATGTCATAATTATGCTAGGACGAAAGTGGTAAAAATAGAGCTTGCAAGCCTAGGTCATTTTTATGTGTCTACACTTATGCAAGCCGGAATTGAAAAGGAAAAGATGCCAGAAAGCAAAAAAGTTCACAAATCAAAACAGCACAGGCCATCTTTGGATGTGTGACAAAAACATTGCTTTCCAGCAAGGGTGATTATGATACCACCACTTTTCAGCAAGTGGTGATCATGAAACCACCACTTTTCAGCAGGGATCTGTTACAAAATTGCCAATTGACAGAAATGAAACCATCGGTTTTGTGAAATTTTTGTCCTCCAACTTCCGGAAGCCATAGCTTTTTCATATGGTCTTGAAATGAGGTTTCACTTTTTTAAATTGCTTAACTTTTTGAGAGGAATCTAAATATGCAAGAATATTCAACTTTGGGTGCCACCAAAGTACCATTTTGGACCCTGCAACACAAATGTGCTCTGAGCTGTGATCATTTTATCATGGTGTCATGGTGTGACTTAAATCATTATTGGATCCATTTGTAGATCAATAACAATGTTTAAGATTTGCACACTAGTTTTATGCAAGAATACCATACTTTATGGCCAAAAATCTACTGCAAGTGCAAAATTCCACAGTAACATTATCTTACTACAAGGTAAACTTGCAGAGGTTGCCTAAGGTTGTTTGTCTGCTGGAAGCAAGTATCAATGCTGTCAGCCATGTATGACTTGTTTACATTATTTTGACAACAAGAAAGGGTTTCATTTCACATCATCTTTGATAAGATTGCACTTTAGTGTCCTCCATACAAGCATAAATATGACATGAAACAGAAGAAGGATTCCTGAAATGACATGACTAGAAATTAATTTTGACATCCTCTCCCCAATTAAATCAGTTGCAGGTACAAATATATCTTGACCATTTCTACTAAAAGAGTTGTGTACTGTGGCTTTATCAACGTGATGAAAGCTCTAATCTACAGTGTCTACACCATTTCAACTAATATTATAGAACTTCCCAAACTATACAGCCAATGATTAGAGTATGTCTCTAGTACTAGATTATAGGCAAGACCTAGACTTTTGGCCATCCAATAATAAAAAATATAAACACATGCTAAGGAAGAAAGCATTACACAGTATTCAGTGAGAACCGTAATATTTTCTCAAAGAGTTCTTCCATTTTAATTTGTTAGTCTAAAGAACTAAATACAGTTGACTAAACTACTCCAGTAATAAGTTCAAAATTTTGGGGTTCAACCAATATATATTTTAGACATTCTTGCAAAGCAGAAGTTATATTCAATATGTTTTGAGTTATGACTTTCATACATGGCAATGCATAAGACCTGATGCAACGTGTAGGCATGCATAGAGATGGTGACCTAGACATCCATTACATACAGTTAACGAAGAAACTTTCTCTATTACTAAATTAATGGCAGGACCTGGACTCTCCGCAATTCAATACCAAAATAGGCAGGACCAATACATGCTAAAGGAATAAAGCATTGCAGAGTATTCAATGAAAAGTAAAACCTTTTTTTCAAAAAAATCCACCTTTTACTCTAAAGAATCAAATACATTTGATTTCATCAGCCCGACAATAAGCACACAAACTTGGGTTTCAACTACAAATAATCCAGACATTCTTGCAAAGCAGAAGTCACATTTCACTACATTTTAAGGTACTACTTTCACATGGTATTGCTTAAGACTTGATACCATGTGTAGGCATGCATAGTCAAGCATAGAGATCATAACCTGTGCATCTCTTACGTATAGAAATTAGGAATAAAGTCTTATTTACATTATGTAACTTTGAAGTTGATCAAGAATATCCAAACCAATTCTACAGAACCACTGATAGGAATCGTATACTTGGAATTTCTTCTTCCTAGGACACAAATTATAAATGTGCTTTGGAAAAATACCATGTGTGTGCCTGTCAATCAAATATCTGCAAAGCATTATATGAGTTCTTCAAGAATTTAAATTTAAAAGTGATATAACCTGATTCTGACCTAATCATTCTGAATTTCTAAAAAGGAGCACAGTGTTGACATGATTTAAGGAAACTGAATGCCATCATAAAAGCAAGTAGGTGTCATACCAAAAATGTTTCATTCATCATGAGAATGATAATTTCATAAACTAAGAATTCTAAGTTTAAGCACAAGATATACAAAAGGTCAAAAGGTCACTTACCTAGAATGTCATTTATAGAATTTGCAAGTGTGGTAGGGTCAAGCTCATCTTCATACAACAATTTAGCACCTGCTACCTCAGACATAAAAGTAGCATTTTTCATTTGATGGTCTTCCGCAACATATGTTGAAGGTATCTAAGATCAACAAGAATAAAGAATGCTGGATTAGAGGACCATTGGAGATATGGTATTGCCTATTGCTATCATTTAGCAAGTAAAACACATCCACACTGTTCCTTTTTGTTTAAAATCTAGCATAATTCAAAATTGAGTTGCTCCATAAATATCCAATTATAGCAATTACATTTGAGCTAAATGATAGAAGCTCTAGATGAAGAGAAGTGAAAGGCCGTCATTTTGGATGGCAATGCTACTCAAGAAGATAGATAGTCACAACCTCATTTGATATGATCCATATTTGAGCTCACAACTTAAGTTTAAAAGCAAAAACAAAGGCTTAGAGAAAAAGTTTAAAATGAGCCCTTACACAGGCAAAAAAAGAGGTGTTATAGACAGGTCATTTCAAGAAGACTAAGAAAGGGCATGAAGGTAGCTGAGTGGATAGTTGAAATGTTGAAAAAGTACCTCCCAGAAAATGAAAACAGACAGATTCAAAGTCCACAGGATAAACAGAGAGTTTAATATTCAAATGTTAAGTTGAAAATCCTAGAACAGAACAGCAGTTATAGCAGAATATAGTCAAAGCTACAGAAAAGAACCCAAAGAGGGTACAGGGGAACCACTAATCTGGTGCATCTGTTGCCAAAAATGAGTTTGCAGGACGATTGACTGTTAAATAGTGTTCAATGTACGATCTGATAATTTCACTCAAGGAACATTTCAATTTGCTAATTGCTGCTTTTTCAATAATAAATACAAGAAAAACTAACAAGCAAAACTTAATTTTACCTCACTAAATTGTTCCAACAATGAATAAATCAGCACAGATACAGTTCTTCCACAAACCAGAATAAAAGACCTAATGAAAAATCTGCTTAGAGCTGATGAATCATATTACCAATATAGAAGGCTTCCCTGTGGCTAGAAGCTCACTACAAGTCATTGCCCCAGCTCGTGCAACAACAAGGTCTGCTGCAGCATAAGCGAAATCCATGTTATTCAGGTACCTGAGTTTATGAGCAAGATCTCAGTGACAGCCCCAATACATGAAAAGCAAATTCACACAAATAAAAATCTATATTGTGTTACAAATAAAGTGTATCCCACTCAAAAGTCAAAACAATGTACAAAAACTTTTTAATCCCATGCTATCTAATGCTCATTGTTTATTAAAGACAATAATATTTGGTGTGACTGGTTTATTAAAAGGATAATCCAATAAGCCATAATAGTATTTACTTGTCGCAAACTATAAGTACAAGGAAAGGAAAACAAAATGGCCCTTAACCAAAGCTCTTTACAACAGTTAACCCCACAAACCGAAAAAACAATACATTAAGAATCCCTCTATTTAGTTTAGTGGGCATCAATAGTAAGCAATTAAGCACCATAAAATATCCAACAGATCGTGCCTATAAGGCCTTTTTCAGTTATTAGACCGAGGATTTACATGACCAATTTTAGCACACTTCTGGTATTACTTCATGGATGAACAAGCAATGTGGGGTGTAAGATACTAAAGCAATGGGTGTAAAACACAGTCAACCTATTTGGAAGTCAAGAACATCCTTCAAACTTAAGGTGTTGACATGGCTAGTGCTTCACCAAGGTTTGTTAGTCGAATCAAGACTTTACAAGGCTGGTATCACAGATTTTCTAAGCATAGATTGTGGGAGAAAGGAGCCAATCAACCATGCCTTTGGAAGGTGTACTGCTGCCAAGTCTTTTTGAAGGTGTATATATTCTTTAATTCAATTTCCTATGTGTTGCCTCTTTTTCTTCGCAAAGGCACTTTGGTGGACAATTGGATGATCAAGGTCAATTTTACAACTAGGCTAGCTGCTATTAGTTTCTTCTTGAGGACACAGCAAAAGGAAAGTTTTCTGCAGAATGGCCCTCTTTAGGTAACTTACTCAGTCAGGACTCCTCTTGTCAAAGCCAGGATTGCTAGTTTCCACAAGTATGTTGAGTCATTGTCACTAGGAGCACAAGCCCAGATATATTCTTTCCTCAACTTCTTAGGGTGGGATTTTCCTTACCATCTTGTTAAGCTGATGTAATCCTCTTGTTGTCAGGTATAACTTAGGAGGTGCCACATGCCTGCAATGCCACAAAAGCCTTTGAAATTAACTGAATGTCAGTTCCTCACCAATAAGATTCTCCTGCCTTGAGAAATTCTTCATAAAAGCATATACAGTTGCTATTGTCATTAGTAAAAGGTCATATCAGTGCTGTTCTTTTCATATGGCCAGCTCTATTATAGGATCCCTCAGGTCCTCCCATCTACGTCTCATTCGTGTCTCATGGTATCTTTTATCTCCACACCCTTTTTGTTCCTCCATACATCTCTCATTGCTCATTTCCCTTATAAAATACTTCAGGCCTACAATTTTGGCCTTAGCTGAAAACGCCACCTGCACCTTCATTTATGTTTTAGTTTGTTTTACCATTTCAACCCCAACTAACATCATCACCCTTATATCACACACCCTTGATTGGATTTGGATAAGTAGAAAACCACTAACCTCTCCAAGCCACATATTTATATCATTGTGAAGTTGTGCATGCAACCTTGCAATTGTTTCACACATAACTTGGTGCCGTAGTTATGGAACTCACCTAGACTCAACGAATCCCAGGGCAAATGTAATGTCCCCTTCTCAGCAATGATTAGTGCAGTTGACTGTTAGCCTATTCCGGAGACCCGTAGGCTACTCGGAGGCGAAAATTAGGGTTTCCTATTTTCTAGGGGGTTGTTGCTTGGAGTTTGGAGTTTGGTTTGTGGATTCTTTCTAGGTTTTCAGAGAGCTTCGCAGTGGTATGGCATGCATGGTGTTCTGAGCAACTTTCTGAATTTACTATTTTTAGTAAATTCTATTTTCGGCAGTGGTCTTGTTGGCTTCAGCACAGTTGGCTTTCCTCTTCAATCAATTCAGTTGGTATTGTCGTTTTTGGCCTTTTGATGCTTTTTCTGGAGAGATAAGTTATTTTATGTTATAATGTTATATTTTAATATTATAACCCCTTGGCCTAGCTTCTTAACTTAAAGATGTTTTTAAAAAGGGGACTTCAAGGGTGGACACCTCATCAAGAGGTGATCAAATTTTTTCTAAAGGTTAATTTTTCCTTTAGGAGATTTGGACGCCAACTTGAGGAAAGATGTATTTTATTTTAAAAGTGCTTGCCTTCATGAAATGGGACGCCAACTTGAAGAGGGAATGGAGTCAACTTGAAATTTGAAAATACTTTGACTTCCTGGTTTGGGCGCACTTTCTAGAAGCTTCTGGAGATGCTTTTCAGAGTTTATAAAAGGATGCCTCTTCTCTTCATTTGATTATCTCTTGTCTACACTATCATTATGTTGCCGAAATGGTGAGTGAATAGCTTCGAGGAAAGCATACCTCCTAGCCTTGGCTTGACTGTAGAAACCCTAGTTTCCCCTTGTTTCCAATACTGTCTGTTTTTCTGAAAGTTTTCTGAAGTTTTGATTTTTTTGTGGTTTTTGGATTTTTGCATGAAATTGAGAAATTGCGATTTTGATAATAAATAATATAAAATCTAGAGAAAATCATACATCTCCGGAAATACAAGAAACTATAGCCAATACTAATGCTTCATTTATATTTAAGCTTCGGAGACGATTACAATGAATACCCAGATACATGCAATTAGAAAAGCAATGACTATTTATTATAAAAACCTGGAAAAATTGCAGCAAGCTGTAGGTGAATAAATCTGGTACGGCTGCAAGCAAGATGATCTTCTCCTCTCGCCAGATGTATGCTAACTGACCCAGAGATGAATGCGCCTCCTGTGATGAAGATAAAAGACCAATATGGAAGGCGTTTCTCACAAGCTGAAGAATACGTCCTTCTGCTGCTGGTACGGCCTGCTGCAAACAGTACGGCCTTCCTGACAGCAATTAATGAAGTGTACGGCTTCCCAAAAAGTCTCCAGAGATCAATAGAAATAGGCGCCTGGATGAATATAGGTCTTCTGGATAAAGCCCTGAGCTAAACCTCTGAATAAAGAATGATTTGTGAAGTTCAATGATTTCCTCTGGATGAAGAAACCTCTGCTGGCAATAAATCAGGTGTTATTTCACACCCTCTGAACTGCTTCCAATGGAGATGGCTCGTTCCCCAAGGAATTCGAACTTGAAACCCTAAAGCTTCTTGCTCAGATCAAAGTTGATCAATTTCAATTCTCAATAATCACATAATGGCTCAAAACCCAATGCAAATGCACTATATTGCTCAAAAGTGCGATTTCCTCAATAATAGGGTTTTATTAAAATATTCAACTTTTAATTCTTTTAATATTCCCATAGTCTCAGCCAAATTTTAATAATAAAATATAATCAACGAATTGGCCCCTTCCTGATGATGGGCGACCCCTCAGCTTAAATCACTTAAGTTATAATTTAATATTATAACTTTATATTATAATCTTCAAATAATTAATATTTAATTAATACAATTAAATATTAATATTTCTCTCGTTACTCATTCGATGACTGATCCGTCAGAAGCTGACGAACTCTGAAGTGATTCTGAACGCTGCCAAATCCATACTGCTAAAAATAGCAGGGGTCCCACGCTGACTGCCAGGAACTGCTAAAAATAGCAATTTCTGCAAGAAGTCTCCGATCGAGCCCAAACGAAAGCCTACTAATCAAACTCTACCAACTGAAGCTGAGCCAAGCTCCAAGTGACCCTCTATCCAGTCCATTAGCCTACGAGGGTCGTATGATAGGCCAATCCTGTGCTCCGAGAGATGTCACTGAGAAGGGGACATGACATTGACTTCTTGCTTGAAAGATAGCAACTAGTTGAGATATTGCTGTTCTTAATCCTTGAGAGCAGATTGAGCACATTGTCATGGGGTTTTTAGGAGTTTAGATCATTTCTGGAGTTGCTGGTTTGACTGTAGTTGAATGTTGTTTTTACTTAGAAGTCTTAGAGTGAATTTATTTTGGTTATGGGTATTTGATAGATGTGTTTTGCAGATTTGGGCGAGCCTTCTTGCCAAGTATCAGATTTTAATATCAAGTATTTGATTTTATAGAGCAAAATCGCCCCTCCTTGAGGGTCGTACCATTTTGGTGAGCATTGGAATTCGTGCATAAATAATATAAGTCTTTTGGGAGTGTTTTCAATGTTATTACTTGGGCACCTTCATCTTTGGGAGCTTATGCATCTTATTTCATGTCAATTGAGTGCGTATGGAGTGAATTATAAGCATTTTAGTGAAGTTATGTGTTGCTGGTTATGCATTTTCAGTCAATGTTCAGTCATATCAGATTGTGGGACTTTGTCTTTAGAGTTGGGTTTGAGTCTAGGAAGTCTTATTGAGCATTGGAGAGTTATTATACATTATTGCCGCATTGTTAGACTTCTAATCTAGTGTTCTTGGCAGGCATTCTACCTCATTGTAAGCTGAACAATAGTACTGTTAGCATTCTTATTTTCTTGCTAAGCACTTTGTATTTCTCACGATTGTGGAAGAGACTGGCCTTGCCTCAGTCTTTCATTTCTGCATTTACTTTCTTGTACTACTCGCTGAAAAGTGGAAGAGGCTGGCATGCCGCCTAGTTACTTTCTGTAATGCATTATAACATCATGTTGCTAATCGGCTGAGCCGTCATCTAGTTCATGGATCCTCTGACCATATGCTTGCCCCTCCTCCCACATCGGGTCTTAGGGCGCATTCTTGGTTAGAGTTATATTCAGTTCAGCTATCTCATAAGGATCCTCTGACCATATGCTCGCACCTTGCCCAACATTGGGATCCTGGTGTACATTCTTGGTTAGAGTTACTTTCCGCATCGTTTTGGTTTTAGAGCTAACCTTAACGGGTGCGTGTTGCATTGTACTGTTATCAAAAAACAAAACAAAATTGGTTCGGCTCATTATAGCAAACTAGTCAAAACAAGACCCCAAAGACTTGGGAAATGGCAACCCAATGAGTCTAGTCAGATTTTCCAAGCCCACCAGACTCAACAAACTCACAGAGTCTCATCTAGAAAACTTGGTTGTGACAGTCAGGTGGAAATTGTTGGCCTTGCCGTTGCACCAAAAGGTCGACCTGTCAATGCCAGATACAAGTGTCAGTTAAGATCCACAAGAGGCGGTTAGACCATGTCACAAACCCAAGCATTGTGCTGCAAGGAAGACCAAGGGACACACCATCTTGCAACAATCCCCCCCCCTTAGCACAAGCGAGGGGTTTGAACCTGTGACCAGCTCTGATACCAATTGTTGGCCTTGCCGTTTCCCCAAAAGGTTGACCTGTCAATGCCCGATACAAGTGTCAATTAAGATCCATAGGAGGCGGTTAGACCATGTCACAAACCCAAGTGTTGTGCTACAAGGAAGACCAAGGGACACACCATCTTGCAACAAAAATTTTGATTTAAAAAGCAAAAAAAAAGAAAAACATTTAAAGTAATAATTAATGCGTCAAAACAATATTCATTTTGTTGGTGTTTCAATTCACACCTCTGGTATGCAAATTAGAAATGAACGGCTATGCACAGATAAACTGCTCTTCGGATTAGGAGAGGAAGCTCCCTCTTTGTTGATGTTGCTTAAAGAAAGTAAACTAAACTAATTTGCCAATCTTTTTGTTCAACTAAGAGCACAAGGTTATAAAACTCTAGTGTCGTAGCTAAGATTTTCTCTTTTTGAATTTCAACTACGACTAAGCCTACTCTAATGACACTTTTAACGACCCAAGTAAACTCAGAGCTTGAGAGTTAAAAGTAGACTCAGAATGATCTTTGACACAAATACTTAAACAAACTTTCTCTCAACGCACACTTGAAGACTCCTTGTACTTTTCGATACAAGCTGAAATAAAGATTATCTAAGCAAAACATATAAAACAAAACTTAAGAGAGTAGATCAAAGCAACAAAGCAGGCATAAGATTTCCTTTCTTAAATTTCTACAAACGATTACAACTTCTAGAAGAGTAGGATTGTAGCAATAACAGGCTTACAGTTTTGCAATCAACCAGAATACATTAACACAAGTAACACATAAACTGAACAATATCTTGCAGCAAAAGGCAGGCATGCAAGCTTGCTCTTACACTAATTGAACTAACACTGAATAACAACTTGCAGGCAAAAGTAGGCTCAGCAATTTGCTATCACAATAACCGTTAAAGAAAAATGGGCAAGGCTGCCCTTATTTATACACAAACGAGGAGTAAGAAACCCTAAAATCTCCTTGCTTTTACAACAAGTCTTGCCAACATGCAAGCTTTATTTCTAAAACTAAAACAAGATAAACCATCTAACAACCTATGAAAACAAAAAAAAAGGAAAGTGCCAACTATTACAACTTGATTCTTTCTCTTTCACAAAGAATGGATAAGCATGAGACAAGAATAGCAAAAAAACTCGGAAAAAGCGTCGAGTTAACTACTACTTTTGAGTTCTATTCTCGGAAAATATCGCTGCCCCAAAGAGGTAACTCATTTAGGAAACTCAATCTGCCAAAAAGTTGATTTGTGCTTGATTTCAAGTGGAGAGTGTTGCATGCTGAAAATCTTGATTTTTGACTGTAAACTCGACTAGGTTCGGAAACTTTTTTGCAGAAACTACTGAAAATAGAATGTTGATTTGCCTCGAAAAAGCAATTTCTTCGAAAAAAGTTGGGACCTGGGTTTTGTAGTGCATCTCGTTCGGGAGAAACCCAGTTAATCAAATTTCGAAAAAGCTAAGGATTTCCCGAAAAAGCATGAAAAAAGCAGTTTCTTGAAAACTTAAAATTTTCCAAAGTTGAAGAGAATCAAGAACGAAGTGGACCCAAATGGATGAATTTTGAAAAAGATGGCCCCCTTCCTCTGAAAAATGATGCCCTGGAAGAATAAAGCATGAAAAAGCAAGCCTTTGTGCTTGCCAATCCCGAATCCATGAAGAAAACTGAAAAAGCACTGCATTTAAGCCTCCATATCTTGAAAAACAAAAAATTGTATGTTTTCTCCTCTAGACACCAACCTATAAAAAGTGAATAATGAAATCCAAAGCCTTCTTTTATAGGTTTTGAGGATAAAAAAACGCTTTATTTTCCAGCTTAAAATCTTTGAAGCCAATCCTAAGCCAGGTTCGTTGAATGTGGACACTGCTTCGAATGGTGAATGATGAAATTTCAAAATTTCACTACGGCATGGAACTTTGGGCGCCCTTCTTAGCAGACTTTGCCATTTTTCTTGAAATTTACAAATTTTGCTTGATTTTGACCTCAGTTTGATCTTCATTTCTAGATGCCAAATTGATCCTGTGAATTGGTCGATGATCTCGTTGCGGAGCCTGATTGAATCTGGAAATATTGTCCTGGGGATTGTAACCTCGAAAAACTTAATTTGAGGCCTCAAAATATTGGGCGCCCCTGGCTATTTGGGGCGCCATGATCACCAGAGAACCATTTTTTGATATTCTTCAATTTTACACTGCTTTCTATCCTTCAAATGAATTCTCAATTCCGGCAGTTTGAATGGCCCGATGAACTGGCTGTCAGATGCATTGGATAGCCTGAAGTATTCTGTGAAAGATCTTCTGGAGGTGATTTGCTCGAAAAAGTAGTTTTAGGGAGTCAAAAGCTTGAGCGCCCCTGGCTAGCTGGGGTGCCCAACTCCTCCAGAGTTAGATTTTTTCTGTGTTTTTACTTTTCCTCCGTTTTCTCTGCCTATTTGATCGGCAATATTTGATGATTGGAAAATCTTCTAATTTCATCATTGATTTCGTTGGAGGGCCTATTGGAATCTGGAGGAATGTTATGAAGATTGCAAACCCTAATTTCAACTTTCAGGGCCTCAAATCCTTGGGCACCCCTAGCTACCTGGGGCGCCCGTCCTTACCAAACAAGTCATTTTTTAGGCATTTTCATTCTCTCAACTTTGACCTTCCATGCTCCGCTCTCCGTTTGATCTGCATTTGCTGGCAACTGAAGAATCCGATGACCTGACTAGTACATCCATTGGATAGCTCAAAGAATTCCAAAGACAATGATCATATTTGCAAACCCTAATCTCTAAATTTGACCCTCCAAAACCCCAAGCGCCCCTGGCTAGCTGAGGCACCCAAGGATCCCAGAGATAGATTTTTTTTCTTGATAATTTCCATAATTCCAGTTTGCTCCTTGATGAAACTCCTCTGTTCGATCTGAGATTCCGGTTAATAGATTGATTTGATGGACCTGCTACTGGATTCACTGCGGAGCCAGAAGGATTCTGAACAAAACATCTTGGTGGCACGAACCCTAACTCCATCATTTGGCACCTTGAAAGGCTAGGCGCCCTTGGCTAGCTGGGGGCGCCTAAGATTAGCAGTGTTAGTCATTTTCATCATCTTTCCAACTTTTCCCTTTGTTCTTTGTTCCTTGCTCCGTGCTTGGCAGATGTTGCATTTGCACTATGTTGGAAACTGAAAAATATACTAAGGCACAAAATCCCAGGCACCTTGACTGGGCAGGGACGCCTGAGCTCTCTAGACTTAGCCAAATTTTTACTGCTTTCAAGATTCCTTTAGCTTCCCTCCTTCGTTCTCCATTTCACGATCATCTTTCGCTATTTCCTGATCTGTGCAATGCCTGAGACTTCGAATCTGGCACCTGGCAGTTGAGCAACCTCCATTAATGGCCTCAGAGCTCCTAATTTGGCTTCTGAAAAAGCAAAATAGACCCATTAGAGAAAAACTAATATTTTGACGATTCTCGCTGGACCAGCCTAATGAGGAAGTATTTTAAGCCAATCAAAATCAGTTTGAACCCCTAGAGTCGAACATCCTATTTTTAGAAATTTTCTACTTTTAGAAAATTTGGCCAGCATCCATTTGAGAAGAAACCCAGGAAAACCCAAAAAAAAGTCTATTTTTAGAAAATTTCCTAAAATTTAGGGCCAAAAAATTGAGATCTAGGTTTTGTAGAAAACTTCGCTCTGAGTAGACCCAGATCCTCAATTTTTTTGAGTTATTGAGAGCACCATGCATGACATACAAGTTTTCATTTTCTGACCTTTTGATAGTTTTTAACAAGATTTTTGACCATTTCTTCAAAATGCCTAAGTGTAGCAAAAATTTTAATTTGGGGAACAACACATTTCATTCACAAGAATAAGCAAGGAGAAAAAAAGAAAATTGAAGTTAAAAATACAATCCATTGAAGCAAAAACCAGCAAACATAGTTAGGGTCTAGTGCTCTATGGGTTTGACTCGCATTTTTTGAAGGGTTTGGATGACTCTTGAAGCCATGCTAAAAGTGATAAAATAATGAAAAAATGGCATGTGCCCTGAAGGCCCGTGTGATCTCAAAGGCTTAAAAAAAAAAAATTTAAAATCATTTTGAGTCATGCCAGATGGAAAAGCAACTTTTTTATTCTTTCAATTTTGGAAAAGGAACTTTTTTATTCTTTCATTTTTTTCCCAATTAAATCCCAAGTAATTGAATAACATTTATACTTTTGGTTTGCCAAGTCAATCCCTATCTTAGGTAATGCTCTTATAGTTGTGGCAACATTGCAAACTTGTTTGAGATACAAGTGCAAGATCCCACATAGAGCTAGTGATGTTGAGCCAAGTGATACAGAGGCTTATCTCTACCATAATTCATGACTTCATGTTCTGATTCTTGTTTTTGATGCCATGGATATCATAATCCATGATTTTGGTACACCTAAAAATCTTGTAAATATTTATATTATTTTAAAATGTTGTTTTTCTTCAACTCAAATCCACTTTCATACTCATTTGATTGATGTATACTTGTGTATGTGATTGAAGTAGCTTCTAATGAATAAGTTTATTATGTGTTTAGAGTTCATTTATTGAAGGGTGCATAGTAAAAGTTTTAAATCCTTAAAAATCTCTATATTTCGTGGTTTCTCAATTTGTCAAGTCTAAGTCCAAGTTGAGACCAAGTCTTGTAACTATGCTTGGTACAAACATCCAAAGGGTGCAATGCCCCCATTTACGACGTCCTCTTTCAGTTTGGGTTGATTCTAATACACTTACTATTTTTAGAAGTACTATTTTTAGTTGGGGGTCTGGTACTGTGCTTCAGTCCTCAGTGAACTCATTTGTGCACCTCAGTTTCTCTCTGGCTCAAGACTTAGGGCGCTACTTACCATTTTTAGGACTTTCTAAAAATAGTAAGTCATCCAGGGTAAGTTGGACCAGGTCAGGGTTAACTCTCATCTACATTTTTCAGTGGAGGCATCAGCTTCTATGGTTGAGACATTTTAATATTTAATCTCCCCTTCGATATTGGATTTTAATAAAGTACCTTTATATTTTAATGTTGAGGGGTCATATGGGGACATGTTTGTACCATGATGCCTAGTGCAATGACTTAAAGTCATTTTAAAGAGCTTCAAAGGTAATTTATAATGCACTTTATTGGTGGATGCCTAAGGTGAGAATGGAGTTAATTTTTAATAAAGCTAATGTTGAAAATAAGATTTTAAATTATATCATTTAAAAAAAGCTACTTTAACTTGGGCGCCCAAGTCGGAGGAAGGAAAAGAATTTAAAATGAATTAAAATCAAATGCTAATGTAAAGTGGCATTGGGTTTTAGGGTGAACTGGTCGCCCTAATTTGAAGTCTCTTTAAAAACTTCATTTGAGCTCATTTTCAGGATGGATGAAATTGTTGACAAAGGGAGATGCTGCTGGTATTGTACCAGAAGGTCTGAAGAACAGGTTTGAGGGCAAAAACCCTCAGATTCGAAGACTGGTTTCGACAATGAAAGACCTGCTCAAGCTGGTGTATTGGTGGTTTCATTTCAGGAATCACATCTGGGCGAAAAAGATGAAGTTTTATCAATTCTCTTGAAGGATTTCAGATGGTTTTGGTGTGGTTTGTTGAGCTATTCAGTTTGGTGTGTTTCTATGAAGTTTTTGGTGAGGTTTTTATGAATTTTTGGGCATTGATATTCAGGGACTGAACTCACTTTTCTGCTCATAGCTCAGAAATGGAATGGATTTTCTAGATGGGTATTGCATCAATGTATGTCTCTCTCTAGGGCGATTCCAACAAGCACAAGATTGTATTTTTTGATGAAGCATTGGATTTTAAAAGACTAGATCGCCCTTCTTCAGCCAACACCTCATCCAAGGGTTTTCTTTAAGTCTGATAGGCCATATTCAGTGGATGAATCCCAGCATTTTGGAGGTTTGTTGAGGGACGCCTAAACCTAGCTTGCGCCTAGCTTGAAGACTCTTCCAAAGGGTGAAGGTCGTGGGCAATGAATGCTGCTGTTAAGGAGTTGTTTACAAGTCTGGTTTGTGTTGTTAGGGCAGTAATCTTTCATACATAGACTGCTGCGAGTCATTCCCGTGGCTGTTGAAGAAGAATCCATTACAAGCGGGCCTTTTTTTGGTGCTCTCCACATTGGTTAAAGGCGTATTTAGGAGGGTATCTATTGTCAGCTTCAAGAGTTCCTTACTTGCTGTTATGCTACACTAATCAGGTCTGAAAGTCAATGAATCTTGCTGTTTAAGCTTTGAAAATCTGCTCCATTACTGGTTATTTAAATCTGCACTCACTTGTACATGAAATTTGATTATTGGAGGTAATGAATGATGTTTCTTGACAAGTTACTTGTATGCTTTCTCTGCAAACTGTTTTACATCTTTTGGCATTATTGAATCATGATTGGCATATGAACTATCAAGTGAAACATTCTCAGA